>JAMPIV010010527.1:0-272600 GCA_024509875.1 Oreohelix idahoensis | reverse complement strand
GTGGTCAGGAGGTTTTTTGTGTGTGATTTGCTGAATATAAGTCGGGGGAAATTTTTCACGTCCAAAAAGGAAAACAACTTTCTTGACATTTATACTCGGGTATTTACTGTACTTGATTTTTGACAGTATTGTTTATGTGTAGTTCCTGATTGTCTCAGGGGAGACAAAGAATAGCATAAGACTGCACCCCCTATGGCATGTCATAAAAGGCTTTTAATATACTGTTATGCAAACGACTTGCAGCCTCCAATTCCCCTGTTTACAGGGACAATGGCTGGTCACTGTAATTCATACCTGAACACTGTGCCCGGCATTTTAGATGTTGTACATCCTCCCGTCAACACTCACAACTACCCACTCACTGGTGGCTAATTGTCTCATCTACATAGCTACAAACGAGAGCTACATATGTAACTATCATTACACAACAAGCTTACTCATGAACAGCCCCACCCCCCCTCACAACTAGGCACTTGCCTCTTAGCTAGCATTTTTGTATATCTTTCAAATAACTGATCCATCGCAATGCAAGCAGATCCGCTATGGTCCCCTGAATTGTTCATTGCGACCAGGGTTGATAGCATCCCCTTGACAACAACGGGACCCCCTTTCCATTTGCAGTAGAGTAGTTCTTAGTGATGTTTAAAGTGGCAGATAAGACTACCGTGGAAGCATTACTGTTGTTATGCAATCATGTGTCATTGCACAACTAGGTATGTAGTTGCTGACCTTATTGTAGAATTGTATAACACAGGCTTAACTAGCAGCATAACATTGTAGGCATAACTTGTTATTGTTCGTGCAGTTAGTACCGTTATCGAAATAACATATATCACGTTGTTGACGGCTCCCTTGGTGGCTATCATGATCTTGTTTACACACTTGATTACGCATTCATTTAGCAAGTCCATAGTTGGTACAGGATTGGGCTTGAATTTTCTTTCTCAGTGCATACTAATGGTTTGCACCTCTTCTTATCTTTGTGCTGTCCTGTGGGGATATTTTAAACATTCAGTGTCATTTGTAGGTTTTGAACGGAGTCCATTTAGATCACGTGAGCACGTATTGCTGAAGCTCTAGCCACTCAGGTTGCTCATTAAGTCTGTACACACTGTATAATTGTGCTTCTTAGAAGTGGTGTACATGACCATGTTTTGCTAATGATCGTTGTGTTCGGTGATTACATTGGACAGCGTGTCGATTGTTTGAGTCTGTATGGGTTAAGACGCTTAGATAATGATGGACACACAAAGGATTAATGACTGTCGGGAGAGACAGATGGAATCGTAAACATTAGATGCTGACCTGATGAGCAACTGAGCAGAACATTTGCAAGAGCATTGCTGACCAGTATCAGTTTTTGCCGGAAGACAATTTGGTATGTAAGTCGATAATTTAACTGGCAAATAGCGACTAACTAGATGCTATATTATAGCACGTGAATGACCGTTTACACAATCCCCACTCGTAATATACACATTTACTATGGGTATGCCCCCTATAAGATGCACCAGTTTTGGAATGCCTGAACTCCACACTATATTGCAACGAGTATAATACAAAGGCATTACACAATTGAAAAAAACGTGAGGGGGTTGGGTGACATGTGATCTTAGGGATGGGTCCTGGGGAGACGCAATACAGCTGAGGCAGCATTCGTTCTGGGCGACGGCATGACGCTATTTACTAAAGCTTTGTCGCCCATATGATTTTCTGATTCGAATATCACTGAATGCAAAGGATGCGCTACCTCCATAGATTCGCTGGTAAATTAGTTTAACAGGTAACTAATTAAATTAACTGTGGGAACACAACAGGTGGCCACATGAGAGCGGCTCATAGATATGGGACAATTTTTGGAATAAACACAGCCTGATGTAGGCCCATGTAGGTTAAATGTTTTCCTCATAGAATTCAGTATGGATGTTGAGGTAAGAGAACAGGATGATCGGGAAAAAATGGTGGTAGTTGCTGCATTCTTAGTCTTCAGGTCGACATTGTAATTTAGTGTTGGGGAAGTGTGACAATGGATTTCGGGGAGGGATCCCGTTACATGCCCATTGAGTGATATTCAGGAATATTGTGAGGCGGAGTGGATGTTCTTGTGGATTAGCGGTGGGGGGCACTAGGAACCTGGGGGGGTCAGCATCAGAGCCGGCCGAATGGGGGGAGCGAGAGGATTGCTCTATGAGTGTGGCATTAGAGATTTTGAGGGTATGGATCGGCCGGAGCACATTAGGGCAGGAGTGAGCGGCGGGTTGGTGGCCTGAAGTATCTATGTGCTGAATCTGGAGGTTGGGACATAAGCAGGGTTGTTGAGTGTATTGGGGAGGACCTACGACGTACAGCCCTAAACGATTAAGGTAATTCAAACACGGCATTGGGGGGAAGCGGGCCAGGTGTAGTATGTTTTAAATAGGTATTGGGTGGGAAGGTGCCAAGGGGGAACGGTGATGGGGTGGAATGAATGACGATGGCCGGGGGGTGAGCCAGGGCATGTGTGTGGGGGAAGGATGAGGGCCCAGTTGATTCATCGGGTGCTCGTAGTGAAGCACCAGCGATTTTGGCAAAGTATGGCATGCAGTCCAATAGCTGTTCACTGGTTTCTCACATCTAAACCTATGAGGACGGTCTTAACACATATGACATGGACAGATAACTGCACGCGTTGCTTTGCTTGTATAAACTTTCACTGTTGGTTTTGCGTAGTTCATCTTAACAGAGGTCGTCCGTATAGTTTATTTTGCTTCCAGTGTTGTCTTTTTCTCCTGGGTCCATTGGGGAGTTTGCATCAATATACAATATTCGGTGGCAAATTCTTCCGGCCACCTTTTGGAAGTTTTTGAGTACGGGGCTCCGCCGTCTGGGGGTGCCTGTCCACACCCCCAAAAATGTACACATGGGAGAATTGCGGCAATCTTGAATTTTGTAGACATGTGTGCTGCGCTGAGTGAGGTGGCGGGGTGTGTCCTGTTCTGTAGGCGCAGCCAAGGACTATTTGTTCTGTTCTGTGGTCAAGCTTGGTAATGTCATGCCTGCGGCTTGTGTTGGTGTGGTAAACTTTCTGTTAGACCTTTCGAGATGCATCTTTTGTCTTCCTGGATGGTATGTAAAACTGAGGTACATCCGGTTGACTCGTCGATGCAGCACCTTCTTATAGCCAGTCCATCCCTGCTCTCTCGTTTCTGGTATTCCAAACAATGTAGACACGTATGCTCCACTGCATGGTGACCCTGCGCTGGGGTTGCAACCTAGTTCAGCCAATGGTAGGGCTTACTCAATCATATGGCTGGCAATTTTCTGGACTGAAGTGCTTGGAGGTGCTGATCTTAGCATCTGTCAGGAATACTACAGGCTGTGGACTCGATAGATTGGTGTTCAACATAGTTTCTCATTGCCACCTTGATTGCCTGGATTCTGCATCGAGAGTTTAGTTTTACAGAATTTCCCCGTTGGTACCTGACTGTATCCCTAGTGTTGTTTGGGGTATTCTATGTACACTCCTTTCCGCCATCCTCCAAGACAGGGGCTTTACTGCATTCTATGTGCTGACCCAATCCGGGTATACTCGGACCACAGAGGTCCTCGTGGGTATGTCATCATCCAGGAAACTGAGAGTGACTGTCCCTAATAGTTGCCACGCTGTTCTGGTTCATCCCTGTCGAAATTGATTCCTTTTCGACTGGTTTTGTGTGGACCCTTACTGGTAGCCCATGCTCCTCTCTCCCAAGGGGTTTGTTGCTGGAGACAGACTTTAGGGGGAGGATGTTAAACTTCAGGCAGTCTGAGGTTTGTCTACTTTAATTCGTTTGGGCCTGTGAGGATAAAGCTGATTCTTTTTCAGTCGCCCCAATGCTAGGTTTTGGAATCTGTCCACGCTTCATTGGATGGCTCGGCATTACAGAGGAACTTTTCAGGCCTGGTGTAGCACTTTCGTGTCTCTGCGTTTCCCTCAGATGCATTCAACCCACTCCCCATTTCTTGCCACTATTCACTAGAGGCGGTTGATTTCATTGCCCCCAGTGATGACCCTACCAGCGCATGGGTTTGCTGCACCTTATCTAGCTCAATGTAAATGTGGTGTTTGATTGCGGGTAGCACCACGCAGCGAACCCATATTCCAGGTGTGGTCGTTGCCCTTAGCTGGGTTAAAGAGCTGTTACTAAGTGTTGTTCCACTGGCTCACCCAATGTGGTTCCACTTAGTTTTCTCTGGATGGCTAACTTCCTCCTGGCCTTTGTTGATGCTTTGTTTGTGTGCGGCTTCCAGGTGGCGACCTATCATCGAATGTTAACTCCGAGATAGGTGGTTTTTATCTTTCTAGGGGGAAAGGAGATCTTCGTTTATCTTGATGACACCAGCTTTTGTTGGGGAGAATGAGGGTGAATGAGAGTATAAAGTTTAAGTGCTGCAACTTGTCTGTGAGTTGATGCTGACACACCATCTAATTTGCCCATGGGAGGTTAAATGGGCATCTATAGCTCTTGTTAGCAGTTTGGTGGCCACTGTTGCATGCTCATCTGTGCACCATTTATTACCAGTGGTCATCAGCGTATCATTGGGCCACTTTCATTCCATTTGTGGTAGTTCAGCAAGCCAATGGTCGTTGGATGGGTAGACTAGGAAAAGTGTAGGGGGACAGAACGCCACTCGATGTGGACGCCTATGACGCAGGATAGAAATTTCTTACCTCTTGAGGGATCTAATGCGGGTTGTACTGGGGCCTCTTCTTGTTATGCAGGGGGGGGAATGCTTTCACCCATTTTGTATGGGGACGAGTTCTTGACCGGGGAGGTTCACTCTGGGTACTATTGGGAGAGGTGGATGTTTCGGTTCAGAAGCCTTCAATTCCAATTGTTCAAAGCTTTCCCTTAGATCTATGCACATTGAGTGCTGTGGTACCAGGTGTGCGTTCTATGGATCTTAATGCACTTCCCTGCAATCTCTTGGGCAAATGGGAGTATGCATGGTTCGAGTTTGGGTCTTTCCTGTATATTTTTAGTTTTTTTGAACCGGAATTAACACTGTCCTAAAGCCCTGCCTGTGTGTGTACAAGATTGGTTTTCAACTTTCAAATGTACAACTGGTAGCCTTGAGGTTGATGATACGTTCGGGATTGTTTTGGCTAGAGGCCGCTTGTATCAGGATGATCGGTGGGTCTGTAGCTGGAGGCAGGGGTACTGTCCGGCCTGTTGTTTGGAGTGGTATCATGTTTGCTTCCTCTATGGTCTGGTGGAACTCTGCCTGAGCGGTTGTGACAACTCGATATTGATGATCTGCAGCAGGCTTTGTTTTTGCTGCGTGTATCCCAATTCTTACTATCACATTTCATGGGACACTCCATCAACTCCTGGCGACTTTCTCCATTTTCAATTTGGAGATATTGCAAGCTCAGTCCATTGATCTGTGATGTGATTGGGAAGTGCCTCCATAACTTCAGTATGGGTTCCATCTCAGTCCTGCGTATTGTTGTTTTCTCACGAGTATCCATGTTGCGTCTCTGGGCTAACTTCGATGTTGTTGTCTTTAGCAAAGGAACGTCGTGATTAGTAGTGATGATGCTGCACTGGTGGACACTATGTGGGGATGTTGCATGAGTGGGTTATGGGCATTGAGTTGTTCAGGGGAATCATCTGAGTTCTCTCCTGTACATTCATCGTTAAGTTGTTTTACCAGCTTCCACAGTTTCCTCCCTTGTATCTCTTTCGAAGTTCAAGGCCTCTGTTTTTCTCCTTCCCCTGCTTCTTCGCCTTGGCCTGCAATCTTGGCCCTTTGAAATTTGGCCTTAGCTTGCTGGTAGTTATTGTGGTGTTCTTGGCATGGACTGGTCTCTGCTGCTTTCGAGATGTTTCCACGTCGTTGTGTGCAGTGGCATCTAGTTTCACTTATTCAATATGGTTTGTAGTGCTTACGAGCCCCTCTAGGTTTTGTTTCACGAGGCTGCCTGTAATTTTGCTTCTGCTGGGTATTCAATACGAGACTAGATATTTTGTTGTCTTTTGTCATTACTAGTCAGAAGAGAAGAGCATGTGGGGTTTTGGTATTTGTTACAAGGGGATGAGGGAAATGGGTACATGGGGTGCCTGCTCTTGTATAGTTCCAACCTAGAGAGGAGGTGCTGATCTCCTTCTTGTCATAGTTTCATTTTCACACAAAATTAGAAAGATCTGGACCGGGAGGGGCGATTGCCTACCTAGGTGTTTTCCCTACATCGCGATGACCGTAGCGGTGTCCATCTCCTGGCTCGGAGTTAGAGTGGGAAAAATGCCAGGTCTGGTGTAGAAGGATGGTGTGTGCCATTTGATCTCGAGTAGAAGGTTGGTGGGGTCGATTGGCTGGTTAAATCAGGATATTAAGCCACATTGTGTCCATACACTGCCAGTTTGTGTATACATGCTCCTCACCTCTCCTAAGTCCATGTGACATCCCATAGCCCCAGCTCTGTGAGTGGCTGTTGATAGTCTTTTACGCAATACAATCAGTCTCATTCTTTTGCTGGGATTGTATATAGTGCAAGTGGTGGCGGACGACGCGGGTGACAGTAGGGTCTGTTAGAGCATTGTGGAATTTCTGTAACATTTCCTGTCCCTGAGATGAAGCAAGTCTGGTATCTGGTGATTCCGGCCCCAGCCCCTCACGATAGTGTCTGTTTCAAGCTGACATAGGCGTGGGAAGCTGATAGTTAATGGTGTCACACTCGAGGGAGTGTCCCCAGTAATTTCCACCCTTTTATCGCGCGTTCTATTACGGTCAGGAATCGGTAAGCACTGGTAGCCTCTGATTTTGAAGGGCTAAATGTCCTTGTTGAGGTGGGTTTCTTGCAATGCAAGACAACATACATTTACAATTCTTTCATTCAAAGATATTTTCGAGCTCTAATTTTTTGCTGTATGCCGTACTTTGTTTTACTTTTGCGGGCCAACCGCCTTCACGATCCAGTACAATTATTTTTAAAATTGGTTCTTTTCAAGTTCGCTTGGCACAGTAGCTCTATTTCTCTTGCCTCCTGGCTCCACGGGGGCATTGGAGATAGGCCTTCTACCCCCGAAGTAGTAGGGTTGGGCCCCCTTCCGAGGCAGTGGTGCGGCACTGGCCACCCTGCCCTTGGGTGTCGCGTCCACAGGGCGAGTGCCATAACGTTTTGCAGATTATAGGCATACTTCCATAGCGCATGTTGCTTTAGGGCATCCTGAGATTGGCAGTGTGGTGCGCCTCATTGGCTGGTTTGCCGTGCGTCGTCTGCACCATTGATCTTGCTAGGCAGACGGGGGTCTTTCTCGAGATCCTAGGTGGGCCATGGCCCAGTCCCCCTTGTTATTTCAGCCCGCTGAGTGGCTGTAACCTTGAGCCCCATCCTCCCACGTCAAGGTGCTTGGCCTCGATGGGGCACAGATTATCTATTTTGGTTGTCTTTTTAAGCAGTAGCAGTCAAAGTTCTGGTGGCTTTTAGTCTTCATGTTTCTGGGGCTTATGGTGTTTACAAATATATTGAAATTGTTCTATTTTATAACATGGCATGCATCAGTGCACACTCTTCAACGGTTTTGAAGCAGTTTTATTTGGTCACTCTTCTTTTTCTATTGATTCACTCTTGTGGAGTGAATTGTTTTATGTTGTGCCATTGCTGGTGTTAATACTCTCAGATGTAGAATCATACATAACTTTTTTTTTGGTGCAACATAGAGAGTTTGAGGGCTGACTGTGAAATCTTATAAGAATATTAAAAAGACAAGAGTTGCCATTTCATGGCACCAGGTTATATGGGGGCTGTCCATGGGGATATTGTTTGGCGGCCGTGGTGGTATCCATAGATCCAGGATCTGTCCCATTAGTTGTAATTGGGAGGTCAACATTACTCAAATCCGTGTGGATGAGGTTAGTAATGGAATTCTCCAGGCCTCTGGGGAATACTCCGAGTAGAATATTATGTTAGCTCTGCTCTCCATTCTGTGTCCTCATTTCGGTAATTAAGTGGTGTAAGTATTGAGTACAGTATGGCTCAATTCGCCTTGGAAATGTGATGATGTTAAATCCAAACAATAGGAAACTAGTGGGTTCCACTCATCAGATATCTGTTCATTTATCTTCCATTGTTATGGCCCTGAAACATTGGGAACAACAAAAGACAAAACAAAAACCAAGAAGTTCCCATAGTTTTTTGTTGGTGCTTGCTTAAAGCAGAAGGTTTAGGAAAATCGTAGGGGGGAATATCAATAGGGAACTGTATGACACCAAAAACCTAGTGTGTCAATGGTGCTTGTGGAACTAAAGATTGGTTAGATGTTAGAGGCTCCTGACAGTGGATAGGGACACACATTAACTGATGCGACTTGTTGATAGCATTACAAGGTATTCCTTTTTTGTAATCCCCTGAGGAAGAGAAGAGAGCCTGAGGGAGACCCAAAAAAAAAAAAAACCATTCACATGCCCAGAAAAGAAACTAGGACAGGGAAAGGGTAATGAGGAAAGATAAAGACAACTTTTGTGAGCTCATGAATGATGGTCAGTGTACTTGACATGAGGTCTTGACCAACAAAAGAGAAGATTGAAATTGACGTTCAAAGGACACTAGTACCTAAAATTGACATGAGTTCTTGAAGACTAGGTACTTGACATGATCAGGAAAAAGACTAAGTATTGATTTGAGTTTCTTGGACACATTAGTACTTGCATGGAGTTCTTGGACAACGTCTGTAAAGAATGGACATGAGTTTCACCAGACACATATTACTTGACATGTGAGTTCGTAGGACCACCTAGTAATTGATGACGTGCAGTAATCTTGAATCGTCGATTTGCTTTTCTTTAGCTGAAGATCATTGTTGATAGTTTTCGGAGCTGGCTTTCAGTATCTTATCCTTGTGGGCCTAATTTATATAATAATAGTTGCCCATCGCAAGCGAAGATGGCGACAGCTTCTGACTTGAATTGTGAGAGTGGAGACCCTTCAGTGCCACTTGATTCTATCGTGGCCTAATTAGTCCAGATTTTCTGGCCCACACAGGCCATGCCACGATACCTGGGCACACATGGTTTAGAGTCGATAGTCCTGTTGCTGCGCATTTGACTTTTTACTTGCAGCACGCTTGACCTTCTGCCTTATCAGCTAAATTATGTTATACTGCAATGCGAGAGTTGCCTTGAGTAATGTTTGTCCCACCAGCAGCGCAGAGCGATCATTTGTGCGATAGTCTCCTCAGGCAGTAGGAGTACAGTCAATTTTGAAGCTATCAAACGATGCTTTCTGTGTGTCTTTGATGCGTTTTCTTTTGTCCCCAACTGTTCGTTACCCATAGAGAGTGCGCTGAAGATCAACTGCTTTGGGAGGGAGGCGTTTTCGGGCATGCGAACAAACATATCAGGCCAAGTCTAAATGTGGGCCTCTTCAGCTATGTGTAGATGCTTGAGATATTGTTGCTCGGTTAAGGACCTCAGAAATAGATACTCTATCATGGCCACTGGATCCTGAGCTATCTCGCGATGGACAGCTCATGTTGAAATGACTACGCTTCTTTGCGTGGTCTCGCCTATACATTGTTCCATGTTTCACAGGCTTACTGGGAGGGGTATAGTGAGCACTAGTGCATGTTATACTTTTATCTTTGGTGGCGCGCCACTAAATGCCGTGTCGATCACTGGACATGTACGCTTTAGTCTTCCAAAATGCGGCAATTGCCTTTGCAATTCTGTTGCTTGACCTCAGGCCGTCGATTTTCGCATCTTTGGTAAGGGTACCTGCCTAGATAAGTGAAGCTGTCACCACTTGGAGACGTTTGGTTTCATTACTGGTGATATTTGGTTACACAGTAAGGTTTTCCTGGAGCAGGTTGCAACATCTACTTCAGATTTTCTTCGTATTGATGGTAAGACCAATAAGTCATCACATGCTTACAGAAAGCTCTCTCCTCATTATTGTTCTGCATGTTCTAGTTTCTGTGCAGGTGTTGACGGGCACCGGCGTCACGCTAAAGGACAAGGTTCAGAGATCATTGTTTCATTCACCTTTTGTAAAGGACTGTAATCATCTTCAATTTAAACAGTTCCCATCTGTCCTGTATCTGATGTGTACGCAGTCCAACTAAACTGACTTTGCGTAACGTTAGGACAGCATTGGCAAGAATAATAGCATACTGAATAGTGTCGGATGCTGAGCACACATCCCTGTTTGACACCTGTTTGTGACTGGAAATGGGTTCAGAAAAGTACTCCATTCATTCAATAAGCGAGCTGATCATACCTTCATGAAACTGTGGCGGGACAATTGAGAGCGTAACTTATTCGGGGCAGCCGAATTCGCCATAATTTGCGTAGTCCATCCCTTATCCAATTACAGTCAACTACTTGTTTCTCTTCGTTAGATTTTTTCTCTAGCTATGGTGCTTTTTTTTTTCCAAGTTTTCCTAACAAGGCAGCAGGTGGCTTCAAATTAATTTTCCTCCCTCTAGAATGGGTTGTTTCATGGATTTTGATTCTTGTGTACCTAATGCATGTTCTTATAGATCACCTCATTCCCCCTTCTCATAAAAGTCTTAAGTTGGGCCTAATGGCATGATTGACAGGAGCTAGCTGAACAGTGAGCTCTTCAATTCGCGGCTCTGGACCTATATTTGGGGCAGTTTCTATGTTTGGCTGCATAAGTCTTACTTTGTTTGGTTTGTGTGTGTGTGTTACAGGTACTGGGATTTCCTGCCACAATATGCCAAAGTCTTCTTTTCGACTTCGGTCAATAGAACATCAAGGATCAGAAGAAAACATAACAGCACCACTATGCATGTTGATTCTTATTTTACGGGTACCTGTGGAGTTTCTCGGGCGTCTCTGAAGAGACAAAGAATGAATAGGTCTACTGCCCGCTATGGCATGTTGTATAAGGCAACAAATCTGAGGTTGTGCATGTGGCTGGCAAACATCATTATGTAAAACAGTTGCCACAGAAACCACCACTGGAAGAGTATGTGGCTGCTTGGTGCAGGCTTCCTTCAAGGTGGCTACATGCTTCTTAATAAGCACAAATGAATATTATCCTCTATAAGCACAAAGAATATTATCCTCTATAAGCACAAAAAGAATATTATCCTCTAAAAGCACAAAGAATATTATCCTCTTCAAAGGTTAAAAAAAAGGTACAAAAGAGAAAAGTAAAGTGATTTTTAAAAAAAAAATGCATTGTATATCTGTTACTGAAAATTTATTTTAATGTCATGGAAGTATCGTTGTGACTTCTCTTATATATTGCAACTTTGTTTTTTTTTTAATAATGAAACGGAGGAGTCATTTTGAGTCAAGAATTTTCTAATAAAAGTAGATTACTGTCTCTTATAAGAAGATTTCTTAATTCATTTTTCATATCATAATTTTCTTTCATTTTTTTAAATTTATTTATTTCATTCATATGACCTCTGTCTTTGTTGTTAATCATACGTTCTTGATCGACCATGGCTCGGTTTTGAATGCCGGACACAAGATTGTTGAAGAGAAAGATTAGTAACAGCATCAGACTGCCAGCATGAAAAGGAAAGAAAAAAAAGGAAAGAAAAGTTCAGGTTACTGACGTCTCATTTGTTTTCAGAGTCCGATAACAAAATATTTGTTATAAGTGAAAAGCTGCCAGTTACAGAGAATGTCCCTCTGCAGACTTTAAATACCCGCAAAGGTATTGTAGTGAACTTGTTCACACCGCTGCATTTTTACCCCTTCCATGCCAGTCCTAAATTTTGACAAAGCTGCCGTTACCATCATGTGCAAATCTTTACACAAATGTATGTGGCTAGGATTCTTCATACAGACATTTACTTGAATGTGGCTAGTCTGAAATAGATCATTTTTAGCTTGCCCGCTTTTCAAATGATTGCATCCATTTTTGTCTTAAATTTTTTTTTTTTTTTTTCCAATTTGCAGATCATAAGTGCATTGATAATTAAATGAGTGAATGACCTGTCAGTATTATTGTTGCTCCTTTTCCTGTCATATTTAAATTAGCCAACAGTTGCCCCTGGGCCAGATATTTCTTTCTTTCTCTCACATATTTAAATAAAAACTGATCCATCAGCAAAATCCTTGCTTCTGTTTCTGAACATTTACATAAAAACGTATCTATCAGCACAGGCATTGTTTCTTGTTCTCACATATTTAAATAAAAACTGGGTCTATCAGAACAATCTTTGCAACAATCATCAAGTCAACATTCAGGATCAACATTCAGGGGATCACTTGAGCTGATAAGAGATGTGAGTTTTTACAGAAGAATGTAAGTTAAGAATTCCATGGACAGTTAAAGATGTGAATAAGGATTCCATGGACAGTTAAAGATGTGAATGAGGATGTTCTGAAAGAGTGTGTGTGTGAAGGAAGCTCATTATCTGCGTCAAGACAAGTCTACTTTTAGTTGCTTTATGAGAAAAGAGTGTCTGATTGGCTTAGTGGTTAGGTTGCTTGCCTCTTTGCACCAAAGTTACTGGGTTCTGGGATCAAAACCTGCTATCATGATTCCTAAGTCAACCCAACTGTTAATGGGTACCTGACTGCTTGACTGAGTAAGGAAAGGAAAAGGCAGCGAGGAACGGATTTGGTCACCTCACAAATCTGGACCTAGAGTAGCGAAGACAGTATCTGCTATGGGACTACTTTTTTTTTTTTTTTTTTTAAGTGTGAACGTTTTGTGAAAAATATAGTGGTAAGAGAGTTAACAGATTTCTCTTATTTGTTAAGTATGGTAAAGACCAATATTTGGAATTGTTTGTGCAAATATTTTCCAGTGAATCTATTTCATGCTAGTTCCAAAGTCTTTATTTATTTTAAAGCATTTTTTTAATATTGCTTGGTCTGTCTCTTGCTCATCATTTTTTCGGCCTGAGTGTTTTTTGTATGACCTTCCCATGCTGCAAGCAAACTGTGACAGAAACCTATGCTGAAAAATTTGATGAAACCACTAGGGTTTAAATTAAATTGTGACCAACTGAGATTTCATTTCTTTGTAAACAAGTCAAAGTACTGTCCTCTTTTATGCATATAAAACTGCAACATATATACACAAAACCAGTTTCTTCAGGTGCATTATTGGGAAAATATACAGAACTTATATGTAAAAATGCTGTTATCAGAAAGAGGACATACAAGAAAATCAGAAGTAAAGAAGTAATAAAACTCAGCATAAAGTAAAATGAAAAACACATCAGAGAAGAATTAAGAACACAGCTGAAAATGTTTACATAAGCTCACATCCAAGCACACACAGACACACAGTTTTGCTTGCTAAGGTATGAACGTTTTTATGGTATTTTTTAAACATTCAGTCCTCTCAGATTTAACAGAATGTTAAAATTGAAAAACAACGTGTGAATAGGTACAGGGGGTCATCTTTGATTATGAAGCTAAATTATTAAACTTTTCCATTATTTCTTTATGGGTTACCTAACAAAAGATCTGTGAAATCCAAATAAAATAGATTGTTGTTTTTTATGTGGGATGACTTGAATTGCTATTCAAGGTAACTTTCTCTCACAGCGCAATGCAGCATGCACCACGAATAAGCTTAGCCAATTTCATTTTCCCATCCATATTTTTTATAATCAAATCAAACAGAAACTTTTGAAGCGCTAGTCAAGATCTCGGTCTTTTAATTATTTTTTTCATTCCAAGAAATCACGTCATTTTGAGAAGGGGGGGGGGGGGGGGGGTTGTCATTTATTTTTGTGACAGCAAAACATCTTTAGCTCATTTATTGTGAGGGCAAAGCAGACGTCTATCATTGTGCAAAGAACATTGCTGAAATGTGTAATTATTATATCAGTGTCCTGTGTTTAATTGCTAACCCATAATTGTCCAGTTAGAATGCAAATTAAAAATAACACTTGAGTTGTATACAAAATCTCATTGATTTCAGGGGCCTGAAAAGATGTTGATGAATCTCCATAAAATCATGGTTATGTCCCCCTCTATACTAGGGTTTAAGAATTATTTTTAAGGTTCTAGTGCTTATTAACAAAAGTGCAATTTATTTAGTGTCGTAAGTTGTCAAAATTATCATTGTCATTGCTGCTGTGTATCTGGGTTTCAAGAGTCGGGATGATCTGAAATTTATTTACAGTATATTTGTAAGAAAATACTTCTGAAGCAACACAGCAAAAGGTATCTTTAATCTTTGTATTCATATAACTATCTTGACATTTGAAATTACATATGGCCATCTTGGTTTGATTGATTCATTTTCTCACATGGTTTACTCTGCCAGACAGATGCTAGTTTCATTTCTCATATTATAACTTCCAGCATTTACCCTTTATTCAGCATAGCTTGCCATATTTCCCCTGGCTTATTCATGTGTGATTATTGCCAGTTATTGTTATTTCAGATTTTTCTAATGACAGTACAAATTGTATAAACAAAAAATAGTACATAATTACTTTGCAGTAATGTGGGTACAAAATATGTCATGAATTACAAGGAGTGCTAAAGAGCATTACAAACTTGGCTCTGAATTATATAACTTGTGAGATTATTACAGTAAAACTGTTTCAAATGAAATCTGTAATAACTTTACAAAGTTGTGGGCACAAAGTGTATCAAGATTCAAAATTGTTGCTATACAGCATTACAAACTGCCCTGATATAGAAAACTTGCTAGAATGCAGATCAGAATGTGTCAGAAGTTAAGTAATTTGTAAATATGACCACAGTAGATTTCTAGTGAATTAGGTTATTGTACGCTTATATCTCATTTAAAAAAAAAATAATTATTGTTAATCAGTATTATCAAATTAAATGCTCTCAATATTCCAGTATGGATATTACTGACAACATTATTTTTAATCAAGAATAATAGTCTGTGTTGCCTTATTAAAATGTATAAACTTTCTTATACCCTAGGAATGTCACTCATATAATACTTTGAAGATTTTATTTTTACTTATTGCTGTAACAAAGCCAATCAGTGGAGCAGTTGTTTTATGTTTATAACTTATGTTTACTGAAACGAGTTTGAAATTCACTGAGTTCTTAAAATAGACCTAAGATAAATGATGTCAAAGAGTAGTAATTTCATAATTATAGAAAATACTCTATATTTCATACTTCTTTGTTGACACATGAAGTTTTTATTACTGTTTCTGTTACAATCCATCACTGCTGTGGAGAACTAGATAGTGACCAACCTATCATAAGCCTATGTTACATGAAGAATAAAGCGAGTAACTGTTACAAGCCCATGTTCATGAAGAATAAAGTAACTGATACAAGCCTATGTTCCATGAAGAATAAAGCAATAATTGTTACAAGCCTATGTTCCATGGAGAATAAAATGATTAACTGTTTTGTAACATGTTCATGAAGAATAAAGTAACTGATACAAGCCTGTATTTTATGAAGAATAAAATAACTCTTACAAGCTTATGTTCCATGAAGAATATAGCGAATAACTGTTACACGCCTATGTTCCCTGAAGAGTTATATGAGTAACAGTTACAACAGGCCTATGTTCCCTGAAGAATAAAGTGAGTAACAGTTACAAGCTTATGTTCTCTGAAGAATAATGCAAGTAAGTGGTACAAGCCTATGTTCCATCAATAGTAAAGTAACTGTTACAAGCTTATGTTCCATGAAGAATAAAGCAAATAACTGTTACATGCTTATGTTCATGAAGAATAAAGTGAATAACTGTTACAAGTCTATGTTCCCTGAAGAGTAAAGTGGACAGTTACAAACATAGGTTCCATAAAGCTATTTATATTCTCATGCAAGGACTGTGTTGTCTGAACAGACAAAGGTAGGTTCCATAAAGCTATTTATATTCTCATGCAAGGACTGTGTTGTCTGAACAGACAAAGATAGGTTCCATAAAGCTATTTATATTCTCATGCAAGGACTGTGTTGTCTGAACAGACAAAGAAAGAATAGGACTTGTGCACCCTCAGGCTAATATGAGATTTCACCTGGGGCTGGTAGCCTCATCATGTAAAATAAATTGCCACAGAAACCATGACTACCGGAGCATGTAAGTGCTTTGTGCAGGCTTCCTGCAGGACCAAGTGGCTCCATGCTCCAAAAGGAGGGCAATGGAAAATGATGACCATGATATCATTACTTTATTGTTTTGTTCCACGTCAGGTTTGATTTTCAATAGAATATCAGTCACTAGTATGCAAATCTGCAAGCACATTTTACTTTTAAAAAAGAAACACATTACATTTTGTCATAAAAGTTTGTATACCTTAATTATTTATTTTCATTGATTCCACAGAACCTCTGCTGAACAGTACTCTTATAGATGACCAAGTAAACTCAGATGAGGACAACAATATGCGCAGTGGTGGAGGTTTGACTGAAAACGGTGAAAAATTGGAGCCTGTGGAATTTGAAATACAGACAACCAGGCCTACCTCCATGTCCTTCTGGAAAGCTTGTCTCCTGCCTGGTGTCATTCCAGTAAGTTGTGGAGAGTCTTTATAGGCTCTGCTAGTATTGGATCGTTAATAGTGCATCTATTGCCTGGGTGTCAGAAATCAAAGCTGGGCTATCAGAATTTACTATTGTTGTATAAATGTAGAGTAAATCAAAACTGTCAGGTGCATGCATGTGTGTCCTCCCCTGTCCCAAAAAGGCAGTTTCTCGTACCTGTTATGTTGTTAACAAGGGGGAGGAGAGATGGAAAGCCTGTGGTGTTTGGGATGACACCCAATTCACTATTCATCCGTCATCATCAATATGCATTATGAGAACCTCACCAGACTATTACTTTACCATCATAACCTCACTAATTCTTATATATTAATTTTTTTTCTTGTTATATACTATTTTACTATATTGTGTAGTTCTCTAGGTCGGTCGATTCTCAAAACTGTTCTAAAGTTAAGGGTGAATTGCATGCCTATAAATAATCGAATATTGGTATTCACAGTTGTTCATACTTCTTACATTTTAATAGGAAATGTTGTTTATATTATTTTTTTGCAGACATTCTGCACAGTAAGGTTCTTCTATTCTAAAATATCCCATTCCCAGTTGTAGTCTAAGTGGTTTCTTCTTGCTGAGAATTTTGAGTGCTCTAGATACCTAACATATTCTTGTTGGAACCATGAACAATTTTGCATGTCTGCCCTTTAGACTTCTGTCCTATGCTACCATCCATTTATCAGTTCTTCTTTCACCTTTCGGCTTCCCATGGAGCATAGGCTATCAACAAACTTATGCCAGATCTTCCTGTCCCATGGCATAATGCACTTGTTATGCTTTTGTTGTGATTTCTATAGCAATTTGTTTTAAACAATGAGGTTGTTAGCACAGCCCTGTTTATCAACTTTCTCAACATGTTTGATGGAATGCACTGATCCTAACACGTTTTTCAGTATGACACCACCCCCATTCACATTCACCTGCATCTTTTAGTGATTATAGTATCTAGTTGCTTCACAATATTAACACAGATAATTTTGTGCATATATTTATTGTTGCTTATTACCAAAATGGTGTTTCATAAAATGTCCTTCTAAGTTTCACCAGCGAGTAAAAAAAACTTGTTTGTTTGATTATTTTTTTTTTTTTTACAGTACTCTCTAGCCTATGCTTTCTTGAAGCTTGTCAACTACTCTTTCTTCTTTTGGCTACCATTTTACTTAAGCAACGCCCTGGGCTGGGTGGAGAATGACGCAGACAAGTTGTCAACAGTTTATGATGTTGCTGGGATTGTAGGTAAGGCAGGATTGCTGTCGTGTTGTTTATTATGATGTTTTGTTCTTGTTGCTCATGCTGTGTTATGATGTAAAGATATTTGTATATTGTAGCTTGAGGATAATGAGTTTTTGTTCCAAGTGTGTGCAAATACGACTGCATTGTTGTAGATTTCATGAAATTTTGGTGTATCGCTCTGTCTTGTTTGTTTTTTCCTTTCACCTTTTCCACTGTTACTGCCAGTTCATCATCATCATCATCATGTTCCTTTGTGCACCTTATGAAGCATGGAGCCACCACTACAGCTGGTCACTTTACAGGACTCCTGCTCCAAGCAGTCATGTGATGTTCCAACAGTGGTTTCTGTAGCAGTCTGCTTTACACGTTGAGGTTGCCAGCCCCCTGCACAGCATCATAGTAGTCTTGTACTACATACATGAGGGTCCAGTAGGCCTGTTCTTTCCTTGTCTCTACAGAGACCCCTGGCAACTACAAGGAACATTCAATCAATTTTTAATCAATACCCTTTAGCTCCCCGAGGAGCATAGACCTTCAACAAACACATGCCAAGTCTTCCTGTCCTGTGCCATCCGCTCAAGTTCTTTCCATGTTTTCCTCATCATTTTCACCTCTGTTTCCAGTTCTTTTCTCCATGTGTTTTTTGGTCTACCTCTGCCTCTCTTTCCCTGTGGATTCCAGAACAAGGACTGCCTTGTAATGCTATCAGCAGGTTTCCTCAATGTGTGTCCTATCCATCGCCAGCATCTTCTTCTCAACTGTTGTTCCACTGGCACTTGTCTGGTCTCACAAGGAATATTACTGTCAATTATTACGGCAAAGGCTTTTTGATAGTCTACACCGCCCATCATTGTGGAAGATACTTACAATCTATGGTTTTCCAACAAAATATGTGAATATAATCAAAGCGCTATATGACAATGCAAGATGTTGTGTTAGAACAAATAAAGGGAATACAGAATGGTTTACAGTAGAAACAGGGGTGAAACAAGGCTGTATTATGTCACCACTACTTTTTGGAATAGCTATTGATTGGGTTATGAGAAACTATACCCACAATGAACAATTGGGTATAAAATGGACAAATGGAAAATTCCTGGGGGACCTGGATTTCGCAGATGATGTAGCATTCTTAAGTTCAACACCAAGACAATCCCAAGAAGCAATAAATAATTTGTGTCATCTCTCGGTTAAAAATTGGTCTCCAAATAAATGCCTCTAAAACTAAAGCTATGAACTTTTCTAACGAGACCTTTGATATCATCTTGAACGGGGAAAAACTACAGAAAGTTGAAAGTTTCAATTATTTAGGCAGTAAAATGACTCAGGATGGTGACACAACAAGAGAAATCCATACTAGAATTGCTTTGGCAGCTAGCGCCTTCAATAGATTATCTAACATTTGGAAATTACGATCATTGAATATACATACCAAGCTTCGTCTGTTTAATTCAAATGTTATCTCAGTGTTAACATTACGGCTGTGAGAGTTGGAAAATAACAAAATCATTGGAGAACAAGCTGAATACATTCGAGAACAAATGTCTTAGAAAACTCATGAACATCAGTTGGAAAGAATTCAAGACTAATCGACAAATAAGAGAAGACTCTAGGCAGAAATATGTCTCCGACTATATAAGGAAAAGACGATGGTCATATATCGGTCATGTCCTACGAATGCAAAACAACAGAATACCACTACAGGCGCTCACTTGGGTTCCTGAGGGTAAGCGGAAAAAAGGAAGACCAAAAGAAACACTCAGAAGAACAATAATAAGAGAAGAAGAACGTTGGGCCTAAATAATGTGCAAGAGCTAAGAGGAGTGGCGTCACAACGAACAACCTGGAGAGCACTGGTTTCTGCCTTATGCGCCGTGTTTGGCGCTTAAAGAATTTATTATTATTATTATTATTATTACGGCAAAATTAGAAAGCACTTTCTAACTTGCACATACACACACATTTATTTATACATAACAGGCATTTAATTTTTTTTCTCTCTCTTTATTTTAGTCTTGAAAGCAGTACAGCTGAGAGTGTGTTTTAAACTTTATATATCCTTATAGGAAAGTTGTTGCAAAACTTTCATTTTCTTGATAATATTACCTCTCTGATTTTTAACTATTTTTCTTTAAGGTGGAACTTTGATAGGATTCATATCTGTAAGTATTAATATTGATTTTATATGTGTGTATATTAATGGCTACTAGTAAATATGTTTTGAATAAGCTTCAGATCTTTTATTTAGGCACTTAACTTTTTTGTTCTGTGATATAAAATAGTTGAGTGTTAGATTTTTAAAAAAATAGTATGTTTTTAGATCATATGTTTGGGACGTAAGACGCGTCAACAGTGAGAAATGCAGTCAGCGACTCATAGCTTGACTGCTTGCGTCAGGGTCAGCGAACCAGAGCTGACCAAGACCCTACCCCACCTCCAAGTGGTGGTTCTGGAAACAGGCTGCATCTCTGCAGTCTGGCTGAGAGAGTAGGGATCGAAGAGGGAAGGCTAACCCGGTCCCAAAAATGCCGTGCTGAAGTTGGATGTGTCAGCCAAAAGGCGCAAATATCGCAGCTTCGCTGTAAACTGACACAACGCAACCAACGTCCTTTTCAAGACGAACAAAGAAGAAGAAGATCATATGTTTTATATGTTACTAACATAAGTGTTAAGGTCAAAGGGAGGTAAATCTTAGTATGTTGTGGGACAGATTGAATTTTTAGGTTATGGTACTTGCTTGCCGATTAGGAATGGATTTGTTAAAAATATCTTCTCCTAGAGTCATGAGACAGAGTACAAGAAAAGCGTGAAGAACGCTGTTTATCTCTAGTGTTGAGATATATTTATCCTGTAGTGTTTTGAGCCGTGGGTGATTAGCTCTCGTGGCTAAGCGGCATGTATTGTGAGTTGTGTTCTATACAGCTGAGTCTCATGACAGGAGTTTACAGTGTGTGCCCTGGAGTGTGCTGTAAGAGTAGTGTGTCCTGGGGATTGACTGGGAAAAGTCAGCCCGGTGTATCGAGAGTGTGTGGCCGCGTAGTGCACTATGTAGATGTTTAGCGATGTTCTTTCGCAGTATGTTCAATGGGATTTATGTAGAGATTTGTAAGGCCATAATTAATATAACTGCCGTGTTGTGCAGTCTTTGAGGAGTTTGAGACATGTAGAGATTTGTAAGGCCATAATTAATATAACTGCCGTGTTGTGCAGTCTTTGAGGAGTTTGAGACATGTAGAGATTTGTAAGGCCATAATTAATATAACTGCCGTGTTGTGCAGTCTTTGAGGAGTTTGAGACATGTAGAGATTTGTAAGGCCATAATTAATATAACTGCCGTGTTGTGCAGTCTTTGAGGAGTTTGAGACATGTAGAGAATTGTAAGGCCATAATTAATATAACTGCCGTGTTGTGCAGTCTTTGAGGAGTTTGATTTATGTAGAGATTTGTAAGGCCATAATTAATATAACTGCCGTGTTGTGCAGTCTTTGAGGAGTTTGAGACATGTAGAGATGTGTAAGGCCATAATTAACATAACTGCCGTGTTGTGCAGTCTTTGAGGAGTTTGAGACAGGTGGAGAATTTGTGTTATCATGAATTGTGTCTTTGTTGATGTCATCGTGACTTCGTTGTGTGTTGTAACGTAATAAACAGGATCGAACTGTTCCAGGCGTTTACAACCTTTATTGACATCCATGACTCATACGTGAGCTGTGTGGTGAGTGACAGTGCACACAGTATTCAACAATAACGATAACAATCACGATTGTATCAATAAGCAATGAAAATGATATTGAAGACATAGAAAGATTATGAGTTGCTGCACCACAGCATTGATATGCCCTCGCAGTGGTAGGTTCTCTAGTAATTTGTGACATATTGAGGTTTCCAACCTTTTGTTTAACTGCATACCTGAGGGAGCCGTTGAGCTATTCTTTCTGTGTCTGATATGTACGTGTATGTGTAAAATTCCCCCTTTTCTGCCTCAGATATTGCTTATTTCTGTGTTACAGGACCGAGTTGGTAAACGGACAGTCTTGATCGTTCCCATGTTGATACTTTCAATACCTTCATTACTTCTTTACAGCAGTAAGTACCATTGTTGTTTGATTTTTAAAGACGGACATTGAGCTTGTGTGTGTGAGAATGCTAGAGCTCACTGGCTGAGCTGACAGTAAATAAATAAATATTGCACACATAAAGGTATGTTGCAGGCGCTCGTTAGAGAGAAAGATGTAAAAAAAACTAGACATCAGAAAAACAACAGAAGTGATAGACTCGCCGAAGAATTGAACCCAGGACCATCTGATTGGCAACACCACCTAGCTATGGAAGCTAATCACACTATCCTCCCTGCCAACTTGGCACCACAAAAATAGTGCATCGTGGACAGGGGTCATTAGCACGATTTTCCATAATAAGAGCCTGTAGTTTGGATTATCATAACTTTCATTTGCACTCCTTATGCAGCATGGAGTCACTACTTTAGCCAGTCCCCTTGCAAGAAGCCTACACCATTCACATGCTCTTGCAGAGGTAGCTTCTGTGACAATTTGTTCTACATGCTGAAGGTGCCAGATATTAGTCATCTTGTACGACATGCCTGAGGGTACAGTAACTCTGTTCTTTCTTTGTCGCTTTAGAGACACCTGGGAACTACACTGGACAGTGCAGTGTTTCTTAACCTATTTTTCCTGGATATGGATAAAGGAGAGATACTGAGAACAATTAACGATCGCCTGTCAGAGAATGACTCTGCAATAGATGAATCATCAAGGTTAAGACTGTTGGAATTTGGCATCAAACGTAAGGCTAGCAGAGATGGGCGTATGAGAGGATGCATCCTTCGTGTTTATTACCAGCGAGCTACAGGAACAGTTAGCATTCACACTCTTCAGCATAAACTGAGGGAGACGACACCTGTGGGTTTGCCTGGAGTACAATTATGTCGATTCTGTTCAACAATAACAATAACCTATTTTATGCCATAGACCCCTTTGATTGTCAAATGAAGGATATGGATCCCTTTGAGTGTCCTTTTGAAGGCTATGGACCCCTTTAATTGTCAGATGACGGCGATGACCCCTTTGCTTGTCCGATGATGGCTGTGACCTCTTCTTGCAAAAAAAAGAATACGTAAAAGCATAATTTGTCACCATTAGACAATCTCTGAAGGACCGAGGACTAGAATGGAACCAGGCCAGGAGGAAGACAGCCGATAGGATAGTATGGTACTCTCTCTTCCAAACCTCTACACCTCACAGCAGAAGAGAAACGACTAAGTAAGTAAAATAATTTGCAATTTTGCATTTTAAATTTGAGGTTATATACACGAACCCCCTAGAATCCATCTGTGGCCCACAAACATGACCGTTACCGCAGGTTAATAAACCCTGCTTTAGTGACATTTGTGCTTACTTTAGTGACTACATTTACTCTGTGTTGCCTTGTTTGCTGATTAAGTGAATACAGAAGAAAATTAATAAAGGCATCCTAGAAAAGCTAGGAGGAAAAGAGAATGAATGAGATAACAATTTGGATATGAAGGAACATAACACCTTGTTGAACACTTTAATAGAAGGAGAAGTTGAAGTCTTACCAGCAAAAGGAGGACAAAGCTGTTAAGTGAGAAGAAAACATCATGATGTGGACAAGAGTCTGTCAGAGTGTACTGTCAAAACAAGAGACAGATGACACTGGAAATCCATTGTAGCAGTTTTGTTTTTCAGCTGTTGCTTTTAGTAGCATTTGTTCCCGTCATAAGCCTGTGTTCAAGTCAGTCCATTAATCTGTTTTTGTATTTATCATTCTTCTTGACTTTACTATGGATATTAATTTATGCTACGTAATTTATAATGAATTGTCTTATAATCTCATCAGATTCTCCAGATGACTTTGTGATTAATACTGCTTTGATGTTTCTGGTTGGGTTTTTTATTGGCGGTGCAGCAAATTTGATCAGTGCTGCAGTCTCTGCAGACCTGGGTATGAAGTTGTTATCTGCTTTTTCAACTTTTTTATTTATTAATTTTTTTCAATATACGTCTTTTAGTTTTTAATTTGAGTTTTTATCTATCTAGATATTTAAAATTTTGGTGCATATTTTAAATTCGCTTAATTATTTTAAGTGGCTCTTGGTTGGTTAGAGTTCAAAAGTTGTGAAATGAATGCAAGATTCAAAATTATGCTGTAGAGGTTAATGTTATATATTGTACAAGAAGTACCTGAAGTAAATGGAAGGTGTAAATCAATCATCAATACCCTTTAGCTCCCCAAGGAGCATAGGCTTTCAACAAACACATGCCAAGTCTTCCTGTCCTGTGCCAAACGCTCAAGTTCTTTCCATGTTTTCCTCATCACTTTCACCTCTGTTTCCAGCTCTCTTCTCTATGTGTTTTTTTGGTCTACCTCTACCTCTCTGTCCCTGTGGATTCCAGAACAAGGACTGTCTTGTAATGCTATCAACAGGTTTCCTCAATGTGTGTCCTATCCATCGCCAGCGCCTTCTTCTCAGCTCTTGTTCCACTGGCACTTGTCTGGTTCTTGTCATCAATTCCACATTTGTGACTTTGTCATACCATTCAGTCCTTCTATTTTACGCAAGCACCCGTTTATAAAAGTCTGTAGCTTTTTAGTTGCTGTTTTTGTTGCTCTCTATGTCTCAGAGCCATACAATAGGACTGACATGACATTTGAGTTGAAGATTCTTGTTTTCGTGTTGGACTTGATTTCTCTTGTTCTCCATATGTTTCCCAATGCAATGAAAGGTCCTCTTGCTTTTTGTATTCTTATTTTGATCTCATTGTCTGTCCCTCCAACTTGGTCTATGTTACTACCAAGATTTGTGTACGATTCTACATCCTTTAGTGGTGTTTCTTCAAGTTCAATCTTGTTATCATTTCTTGCATTTATTCTCATAATCTTTGTCTTTTCCCTGTGTATTTTCAGGCCCACTTGTTGTGACCTCTCATCAAGAATTTTCATTTTCTCTTGCATCGGATTATGGTTATGGGACAGAAGAGCCAAGTCATCTGCAAAATCCAGATCATCAAGCTGTCTAGTCAGATTCCACTGGATTCCATTTCTGTTATGTGATGTCGATGTTTTCATAACCTTTTCTTACTAGCAATAAATTGGGTTATGAAAAAGGTGTAAATGAAATAAGAATAATTGTAATTTGATGTTTTTGATCATACTTTTTTTGTTCCAGGTAGTACTTGAGTACATAATTAGCCCATTGTTTTATATAATACTTATTTTTATTTGTGGTTAAACTGTTTGGTCTGGTAATGATCTATACAGGATGCCAGAAGCAGCTCCAAGGAGATAACAGAGCTTTAGCCACAGTGACAGGGGTCATTGATGGCACAGGAAGCTTTGGTGCAGCCTTAGGCCAGGTGATTAGTTTTTTTTGGTTTTGTTTAATGTAACATCTTTCCTTTGTCTCCTGTTTCATTCCTCTGATCTCCTTTCCCCTTCTTCCCCAGTCCAGCTCTAAATCAGCTAGTCATAGGGCTTGGGGGTAATGGATGTGTTTGAGAGTCAAATAGTGAAAGTAAGGGTAGAAAGAGTGTGCGGAAGATGTGTGATCCATAGAAACATCAGTCGAGAGAACAGTATCATGTCAAGTGACATGCAGTAGTAGTAGTTGTAGCCCCTTCAGTCCTAGTGTTCTTTTCAGCGTGTTCTTTTCTCTACTGCATGTTGTGAGAGCTTCTTTTCACCCAATCTAAGGTGGTGCCGTAGGGAGCATTGCCACTTGGTTCGATCGGTAGCTTCATCCTACCAGGTTGCTGGATTTATGTCTAGTGCCTTCATTGTGTGTCTTGCACACATCTTTGAACCTCAGCTGTTGGTCGCCCAACTGTTCTTTTGCTATCAAGTGATATGCAAGTACATTATATCAACCTAGCTATTAAGGTCCTCCTAAGTGCCTGTTTATAAATATGTGCATTCCCTTATGGTTGTTGTTGTTGTTGTTGTTTTTTCAGTTGCATTTGTCTCCTCCATGCATCAAAGCTGTCCATTGTTGTTTGTGTATGATATTCCATGCTTAATGCTTGCCTTGATCTTCCTTAGGTATATCTCAATGTCAATGCAGCTTTTCTGGCTGTTCCCAGCAGATTGTAGAGCTGCAGTAGTTGCGGCCATCATCTTCAGTTCATGTGCTTGGCTGGCAACCTCATCATCTAAAAAAAGACTATGATACAGAAGAGCCAAGTCAATGGCAAAATCTAGATCATCCGGCTGTTTAGTCGAGAGTCCACTGAATTCCATTCCTGTTGGCTGACATCCAGCTGCTTTGTGCAAGCCAAACACAGTTTTGTTAATATTTTTCCTATTTTTGTCTGCTTGTCTGTCTTATTTTTGTCTGCTTCATCTGTTTGGTTCTCTATATTTCTCTGGACTATCCTTGCCTCTATAGTGTTTTCCATAGAACAGGGTTCGTAGCGACCTGGAAAAGGCTGGAAAACGAGAGAAAAAAATTCCAGGCCTTGAAAAGGCTGGAAAAATGGCTAAAAGCCTTGAATTTCCCGCTTCGGACCTGGAAAAAAAATACAAATCGAAAGTTGGATGCTTGGCGTCCATTTTTCGGTTATTGATGGTATTTTTCGTTTAACTTCAGTTACCGTAGAATTTTTACTTCCCTTTGTACACTAAATCCATTTCCAGACGTTTTCGGCGGTTTGCGTTTTCGCCGCTTTGCGTTAATGATGTGAACGCACAGATTTATTTTTAGTGCTCGTGTCTGTTATTCAAATTCTACTGGAAAAAACACCAAGAACTTGTCTACGCATTCAAGTTGTATCAAATCATTCATTTCAACTGAGGTAAGTAATAAATTCATTTATCTCATTTATAAAACATATTTAAATAAGTCCAGTTTATAGATAGGCCTACTGTACTTGCGTCTGTAATTTACAATGTAGGCTTATTTACAGTTTTATTTTTAACCATGGCCAAAATTAGGCCTATAGTGTTTGAATGAAATTTCTTGGTTTACAACTACTTACTGGAACATGTTTGACACAGCTTAAGATCGTCAGGAATAGAAATTGATGGTGATTCCATATCCTATAGCCTACCCTCTAATGAGTAAGGAAGTACATAATGACGAGTGTTCCTTAAATTCTGTTGAAAGGGAGCATTCTGAGAAAGACCACCTAAAAACTAGTAGGAGAAGCCTAAAAATAGAGACATGGAATGTTAGAACTCTAAACGGAGAAGGAAAGCTTGACAATCTTATATTAGAGGCAACAAACATGAAACTCGATATACTGGGAGTTGCAGAGGAAGACTTTTGGATACAGGCTACATAAAAAGAGACCAGTACACGCTTATACACTCAGGAGGAGAAAAACATGAAAGAGGAGTAGGAATGTTGATAAAGAAGGAGTTAGAAAAATATGTATGTGGATACTGGACACATAATGACAGAATGATGTTATTAAAGATGAGAGCAAAGCCATTCGACATATCAATCTTACAAACTTATGCACCAACTAAAGATCACAGCGAGGAAGAAATAGAAGAATACTATGAAGAGCTACAACACACACTTAAACCAGTCAAATCTACAGATGTGTTGATAGTAATGGGTGATATGAATGCAAAAGTAGGAAAAGGAAAATACAAGAAAATAGTAGGACAGTACGGATTAGGGACAAGAAATGATAGAGGAGACAGACTTATACAGTTCTGTGAAGAAAACCAGCTGGTCATATGTAACACCTTTTTTGAACACCACCCAAGGAAATTATACACATGGAAAAGCCCAGGAGATGTAACACGAAATCAAATCGACTATATCATAATAAAACATAGATTTAAGAACAGTGTCACAAGTGCAAAGACACATCCTGGCGCCGACATAAATTCAGATCACAATCCAGTCGTCATCAAAGTAAATATAAAGCTGAAAAGAGCAGGAAACAGAAGACAGGAGGAACCCCAGATAGAAATATCAGCGATGAAACAACCAGATATAAAACAGAAATATTTAATCGATGTCAAAAATAAATATCAACAGTTATTGACAGAAAGCATGGAGCAGTATAGAAGAGAAAACCCAGAAGAAAAAGCAACCGCAAAATGGGAATGCTTAAAAAACAAGCATACAATCAGCAAATGCAAATTTACCTAAAAAGGAGTCTAAGAAAAATCAAATTTGGATGACAGACGACATCTTGAATAAAATGGCAGAAAGAAAGAAAGCAAAAAACACTCCAGAATATAAAACAATAGACAATGACATACGTACTATGTGTAGAGAAGCAAAAGAACGGTTGATAGAAACAAAATGCAAGGAAATAGAAGACTTGGAAGCAAAGCACATGACAAGAGATATGCATGAAGAAATAAAGAAATTATCAAATCGGTCGCGGTTTGCACAAGGAGGAAGCTGTATCAAGAACAAAAATGGTGTAATATTACTTGATGAGAAAGACATATCAAACAGATGGGCAGAATACGTAAAAGAATTATTCGAGGACAACAGAGGTAAAAAACCATCACCAGATTCTAATGAAGGCCCAAACATTCTCAGATCAGAAGTAGAGAATGCCATTCATATGATACAAAAAGGAAAATCAGCAGGCATGGATAACATAAAAATTGAAATGATAGAAGCTCTGGAGACCTTTGGTATAGATACAATCACAGAAATATGCAACGATATATACAATACAGGATATATACCACACGACATGAAGACATCAGTTTTCATAACATTGCCCAAAAAAACCAAATGCAACAGAATGTTCAGACTTCAGAACAATCAGCCTGATGAGTCATGCAATTAAGATACTTCTCAAAATCGTACAGGAAAGAATAAAAAGTAAAGTAGACAGCGAAATCCAAGAAGAACAGTTTGGTTTTAGACGGAACAGCGGAACAAGAGAGGCAATATTTTGCCTAAGAATATTAGCAGAAAAATATACAGAGGTCCAAAAAAGTATGTATATGTGCTTCATTGACTATAAGAAGGCTTTTGACAGAGTCCATCATGAGAAAATAATTGAATGCCTCGAAGACATAGGTATTGATGGAAAAGATATAAGAATACTCAGTAACCTTTATTGGGAGCAAACTGCCACAGTAAGATCGGGAAGGAATTATTCACCATACATAGACATAAAAAGAGGTGTCAGACAAGGTTGTGTGCTGTCTCCCTGCCTATTTAATTTATACACCGAAAAAATTTTCAAACAGATACAGGAAATATATCAGTGGAAGGTCAATAAACAACCTTAGATATGCAGATGATACCGTGTTGTTAGCTGAAAGCGAACAGGAGTTACAAGAACTAGTGAAGCAAGTGAACAGTATAAGTCATGAATATGGACTCGACATTAATATTGCGAAAACAAAAACTATGATAATTAGCAAAACAGACGATAAACTCACATTAAAGATAAGCGTAAATGGGAAAATCCTGGAACAAGTCAAGAGCTACGTATATCTTGGTCATATAATAACAGAAGATGGCAGATGTGAAACAGAAATCAAGAAGAGAATAGGAATGGCCAAAGCTACATTCAACAATATGAAACATATACTGACATCCAAACAGTTATCTCACAAATTAAAACTGAGAATCATAAAGTGTTATATATATTCTGCATTTCTGTATGGTGCAGAAACATGGACGATGAATAAGCATTTGGAACAAAGAATTGAGGCTCTTGAAATGTGGATATATAGAAGAATGGGGCGTATCTCATGGAAAGAGATGAAAACAAATAAGGAGGTCCTAGAAAATCTAGGTATGAAAGAGAACTAATGAGGGAGGTCAAAGTTCGGCAGCTAAAATACTTTGGCCACATAAAAAGGCATAACACCTTGCAGAAGACCATAACAGAAGGGAGAGTTGAAGGCAAACGTGCAAGGGGAAGACAGTGCTGTAAGTGGGAAGATAACATCAAGAGATGGACAGGAAAGAGTCTATCAGAGTGCACCACCAAGACAAGAGACAGAAGACGTTGGAGATCCATTACAGCCAACTTCGTTGTGGAGATGGCAACTGATGATGATGATAGCCTACCCTGTTATCAGACCCATGTCCCACTGTTCATTTCACCACATTTTTGGGAAATTAATATATTTTAAATGCTTTTTTTTTTATATTTATGATGAAGAGACATATATCCCGTTCAACCTCTGAAGGGTTATAATTAGGATAGGCCTACATGTAAAGGCCTGCTGTTTCCAGTTAGGTATTTAATAGATTTTCACTTATCATAAGTATTATAAGAATATTATCATACCTTCACCCTCCCAATTACTATATATACTATATATTAGCTTTTATTCTAGTTAAATATTGTTTGACTATATTATGTATGCGTTTAGAGCTTTGACTTGGTAAATATACATATCTTAGGCCTACTCATAAGTTATTTGTTTGTTCCATTTTTTTTTTTTTACAGAAAAGAACACAACCCCAAGGAGCAGTTTTACCCTCAGAAACATCAAAACCATCTAACACTACTCCCTTGGACATGTCAAAAAACGTCTAACACTACTAGAAGACCCACAGATGTGACATCATTTCTGACCAAGGAAGAAACTCTCAGAGCTGAGATTATTTGGACTCTGTTTTCAATCAAAAGTCACCATAGTTTTAATTCAAATACAGGAATTAATAAAAAAAAATTTTAGAAAATGTTTCCTGATAGTTCTATTGCCAAACAGTTTGGTCTGTCTGAAAGGAAAACTTTCTACCTGGCCTCTTTTGGACTGGCTCCATATTTCACCTCACTTCTTGAGAGCCAGCTTAGCAAGAACAGTTACATTGTTCTGTTTGATGAAAGCATAAACAAATGCAGCTAAAGCAAATGGATTTCCATGTTCGTTTCTGGGATGTAAATGTTATCTTACATTATCTTACATTATCTTACATCAGAGTTTCTTGGACATGCTAGAGCTTTTGATATGCAGACTGCATTTGATGATGCATGCTCATAGTTAAATTTAGGACATTTGCTTCAACTGTCCATGGATGGACCTAATGTAAATTGGGCTTTTCATGACAAAATTAATGCGCTGCTGAACCAGAACTGTGGCATAGAACTACTGAATGTTGGAAGCTGTGGGCTGCACAAAGTTCATGGTGCCACAATTGAATATATGTCCATTTTGAATTTTTCCCCGACACTGTCATAGATCTGACCACTGACGAAGTGAATAGGTATGGAGAAATCACCTCGCTCTGCACACAGGCAGGAATATATTTCAATCACTAACTGCCACAAAGTGGGGATTCAAACTATCTGCTCTCACTGGTGCTAAAACATAATACTGCATGAAATTGAAAATTGATACTGATAAGGAAAATTATGAAGGTTGTGTTGGGGCAACTTTCAGGGTTGTGAAAGATCTTCTTGATGGATAGGCAGCAAGATCATATTCTCTTCTGTGGTAGTTTTTATTCAGCCTTCAGCTTTATTTCAAGACCTGAAAGAAATTCAGATTGGTGCATTTGGAGCAGTAGCTGAAAATAGGAATCATTTTCCTGAAACACTGAAGAAAAAGCAACTCAAATTGAAAAAGGCAAATCATCCTGTGTTTTGTGCGACAGAAGATAAGGCATGTTGACAGTCACCTGGCATGATATAAAAAAGATTTAACCTTATACTCCCCTGTTCACAAAGTTCCGGGACTCATTTTTTTTTATTCGAATAAGTAGACTTACAAACTATTTGGTTCTATCTCCTTCAAAGTAGTTCCCTTATGAGTGTACACACTTATTCCAACGTTCCTGCCACTGAAGGAAGCACCTCTCGTAGTCACTTTGCGGAATAGCCCTCTTCTGTCTCGTCGCGTTGGCTTGAATCTGCTCAATGTCATCGAATCTATGACCTTTAATTGTTTTCTTAAGTTGCGGGAACAAGAAAAAGTCACACGGAGCAAGATCGGGTGAGTATGGAGGATGAGGGAGCAATGGAATGTTGTGTTTCGTCAAAAATGCGTTTGTGGTGACAGACCTGTGTGCAGGTGCATTGTCATGATGAACACGCCAATTGCCTGTGTGCCTTCTCAGGACGATGTCTGCGCACAGCGTCGCGGAGGCGTTACAGGACTGTTTTGTAGAATTCAGCATTGACACTCTGTCCTAAAGGGACGTATTCATGATGCACCAGGCCATCAATGTTGAAAAACGCTACTAACATGGTCTTGACATTGGACTTGACCTGTCGTGCCTTCTTCAGCCGAGGAGATGATTTGCAAAGGATCGGAGTCCACTTTTGAAACGGGAATACCACTCAAATGTTTTAGATCTACTTAAACAGGACTCTCCGAAAGCTGTTTGCAACATTTCGAGAGTTTCGGAACCAGTTTTTCCTAGACGAAAACAAAAAACAATACACACACATTGTTGAATTTTGCTGTCCATTTTTGAAACGCGACGAGCACTATTACATCACATCCGCTTATACGCTACCACACAGCGCATGCGCAAAATTACAAACTTCAGGTTTGGTACATAAAGTGGCACGTGGTTGACACGTGCACTGTGTTAATATCACCTAGCTCCTTATAACGGTTTTCCTGATAAAAAATGAGTCCCAGAACTTTGTGAACAGGGGTGTATCTACTGTTCACTCCAATGATAATATAAACAAGACAGTTAGAAAGGCAAATTCTTTAGGGCAGAACAATTCAGAAGCCAGTGCTTGCAGAAAAATTTAGCACAAGAATGGGAGGTGTCAACCACTTCGGCCAACTAGGTGCAAGCTACCCCTACCCACACAGATCCTATTTTTATATCATTTCTTAGTTGAAACTGCCCTGTTCAATGGGCACATAACCTACAACACTGCCAACTCTGCAAAAAAAGATCAAAGCAAAGATCAGGATGTCAGTCTGACTCGTATTGAACCTGCTATTCTTCGACACAATGTGACACCTTCAAAACCACAGGTTACAACAACACGACTTACTGAGCACCACTTCATTGATAAATATGAAAGGGCAAGGTACAAACCAGACTGTAAAGTGTGTAAGGCTGCAGGGAACAGAAGCCAGACTTGCATGTACTGCCCAGATTGTAATGTACCTCTATGCCTGATACCCTGCTTCAAGTTATACCACACATTCGAGGATTATCAACAATCCAGACAAAGACTATTGCAGAGGCCTACAGCTACAACTTCAACCCCAGTTAATGAAGGAAGCATTGCTCAGACTCCAACTAGAGGCACTTAACTACTCAAACATTAAAAAACACTCATTGTCAGATGCCACAGACGCAGAATACATTCAAAAAAGACAAACACAAAAATTAAATTTTTTTTTTGCATTTTATTCACAATTTTTGTTAACCTTTTATGTTGAAATACGTGGTGCATTAAATCAATACGTCAGTCAAGCTTATTGTTACGGTATTTTAATTGGCATCGTCTGCTAGAGGTTAGCAGCATACGATTTTAGGGGTTACAGCATGTAATGTAAAATATTATTATTAGACTATTGAACGCTATGACGTTCAGCGTTGGTAGGTCACGCACCGTGACCAAGAGACGGGACCCATTTTTGTATGACCGTCGAACTGAGAAGACGTGTCCTTGTATTCTTATGGTGTCGGGCATGGAATGCCACACAGTTATATTGTATGTAAATATGGACATGGGTCAGTCCACTGATTCTATGAAAGAGATGAACGTTTCCAGGTTAGTAATTGACTAAACCTAAGTTGGAAGGAATTAATAGTCCGTATTAATTATATTTTGCCAGACGCGTAATCTCACTGTCGGCCGTTGGAACCACCAACTGCGCGTACATATAGTTACGACGTTCTGCCTACAGTAATTCGATTATTGGACAAGGACTGGTAGTATATCTACATATATCTTCAATATATGATCAAGTTATAATATGTATTTTTGTGATCAACTTGCATGGATTGTCTTGATGTGTACAACTGTGAATTAAATGTATGGACTCAATGAAATGACTTATCAAATCAATCGTATTCCAAGGTTCAAGTATTGTTCGGAGTCTTCCACCCCCGCATTCGCTTAATCTTCCATCGAAGGCACGATGCACTATCACTGAATGAAAAAAAACTAACATATCAAAGAAAAAGCAATGGCCAGAAATTTATAATTGTTTTATTCATATCACATGGAACATTGTTCAGAGCAAACCACCTTGCAACAGTGGACGCAACAGTGGTGCCCGGTGTGTGGGGACGAAAAACAAACAAAACCCCCAAAAAAAATTTTTTCATGACTTTCGAATGAATTATTTACTTTCGATAAACAATCACGTGATTTCATAAATATGACGTTGCACGCGTAACTACGAAGGTCAACCTGACGTCACAACATCGTACGTACATGCTAACGCTCAAGGGACAAAGTCAGCGCATTCCAGTTTTGATGAAAAATACAAGATCACAATAGACCAAAAGATGGAAAAGTCGTTATCTGCCAACGAGGAGCAAGCAGTTCTAGACACTGGTCTAGTCCGTTGGTGAAGATCGCATCGGACGACGCGTTAAAAGATAAGTCTAGTTTTGTGACTGTTGTCATTGAGATAACACAGTACTAAGTCCATTTCGTCTGTACAGGCATGTCTATTCTATTTTTCATGTATCTATGTTATATCTGTTTTCACCATTTGTGCTGTTCCTGCTTCGTGGGATGGTTGGGAGGAGAATTGAAATCAATTCTATGGCTCCCTGGATGCCCGAATCGATTTTAATTGTTTCTTAAGGCCGTCAGTTAATTGCACTTAACGAAGGATCCATCGACGACTTTCCGATGATTTCATCCGTTCGTATCTGCTATTAATTAACCTTGCATGTTAGATGTCTAGTCTAGTAATAACCAGTGTATTATAGTGTATTTAGTTCCAATTTTTATTCATTTCTGTAATTTATTCGTAACTATTGCGTATTTTCTCCATCTTGCTATAATTTATTTGAATTGTTAATATATGTCCGTTCATGAGTCCTATGACGTCATTACTTTTTGCAGTCAATTTTTTTTCTTGTGTTCTGTCATAGATTGAGTTCAATCTCGCCTCAGGTCAATCCGTGACCTTCCTTCTTGCTTACGGTACTTCCGCTTGTTCTACTTAGTTTGTAAATTCATTTTTAATTGTGAAAATGTCCTTGTCGTATCGTACTACTGTTTCGTAATCCTTGGTTGACTAATTGTCTTGTGTGTCTTCATCTCATACATTTATCATATAATAATAATACTATAATTTAGTCAATAACCAGAGTGTAAATGAATTTTATTAATTTTTGTAAAATTTGATGATGAATTAAGGACTTTGCACCAATTTGCAGTGGTGGTTCAAGAAAGTGGCAATACACTTTATAGCTCATGATTACGGCATAATAATATAATATATACTGATTAATCATTTTAAATTTATGGTCTGCCTTGAGTATGACAGACATATTAGATGTTAACTAGTACACTTTACAGTACTACATTCTGACTTATCACATATAATTAATAAAATAAAATAATTATATTGGGACAATACCAATAATTATTAAATACTAATATTAAGTGCATGATATCATTTCAGCATCTTAAATAAATAAATATCATAACAATTTATGATCTATATTAGTGGGTACACATAATATTATTACAAAATATTATATAGTTGTGGAACTTACAACTAATAATACAAGAATATAATTAATTGATTAATTTGGATTGGTGATTAATAGTAATAGTTGATTAAGTGAGTCAGTCACTATGGATTCTTCTTCTTCTTCTTCTTCTTCCTCGTTCGCCTTCAGACTTCCACATTTATAACTCTAATAAAGGCAGCAGTCAACTCAAGGTTCCCGACATCTCCAAACAGTTTTTCGTTGACAGAAGTGGGTTGTTGCCATATGCTACCCCGTTCATTACTGTAGGTTGGGCAGTACTGCAGCAGGTGTTCGACTGTCATCGGGCTGGTACCGCAGGTGCAGAGATCTGTTGCACCAATTTTGTATTTGTGGTACAGGTGGTATCTCAATCTGTTGTGCCCAGTGCGCAGTCGAAAAATGATGACCTGTTCTTTTCTGGATAGTTGATGATATGCGTCATTTTTCAAATGTCCCGGGTGCTCTCTTTCCCATTTGGACTTGAATGTAGCCTTTATAGTGGTCTTTGCCGTTGCCTCATGGCGGTTTGCGTTGCACTATGGATTCTGATACGGATATAGTGGACATGAGTTCCGTGTTGGAGGAGATATATATTGATAGTTGGCGTTATAATGAATTAAAAGGCCCAGAACGTGAGAAATATATAATGGATCAATTTTTATGTCAAGCTGCATTACATTTAAAGAATTTTGCTGAGGCTAATTTTCATTCCATGCCTCATATAGCAATGGCTAAAGAGTTATCAGATTTACTGGGGGAGAAATTTCTTACATTTTTGAGTCGCTACATTAATGTCGAGCATGATCAGGTATTAAAGAACATCCATCATGCGATATTTGATGATATTCACGAAGGTCATAAAAGAACAGAACATCAAGTTAATGAAAAAGCCCTTACTAGTGAAATGCAGCAGTTCCAAATAGAGTACGAAAAGAAATTGTTAGTTGTAGAGTCTGAAAATTCTTCACTGAAGAATCAGATGACGCTGGTGACAGCGCATAATAAGGAATTTTTTAATTCTATTACTGTACAGAATAAGAAGTTAGAGGAGGAGGTAATCTCATTGAGAAGAGAAAATAGTCTTAATGTTGAGATTGAAAAGCAACGTGCATCTTTAAGTTGTAAGTGTCATACACAATCGACTCAGATTCAAGAATTGAAGTCTGAGATTACTCGTTTGAAATTACAGAATGATATGTCAGAAGAGAAAAGATATCAGATAGAATTAACTGATAATAAAATGAAACTAGATAAACTCAATGAGGAAAATAGTGAACTAAGGTCTGAAGTTAGTTCATTAAGAAAATTGCTTGATCAAACAAAGAGTATTGCCGTGGAGTTAAATAAGATTGATACTGAGTTAAGATCAGATGGTTATACAGACCAGGCCATCCAATGTGAGTTGATTCTCACTGATGATGTGCATTTAGGATCCATTTACTATGATAAGGAACAATATAAACAGTTCTGTCTAAATAGGGGCATTAAATCTAAGATTGAAATAGAAATAAGGAAAAATGATATTGCATCATTTGATGACAATAATGTAATGGATGTATGTCATACAAATAATGATAAATTTCATGAATTTTGTTTTAGGCAGGAAAAAGAGTTGGACGATGAGGTAATCTTGGTGAAACAGCTGCTGAATGACCAGATGGGTAAAGTGAAATCTTCCACGCATGACTTGGCATTATTGCGTGAAGATAATAAGACACATGGTTGATTCCCATAGAAGTAATGAGACTTGTGTGGATTTAATGGATGAAGTGCAATCAGAAAATGAAGAAGAGAATACAGAGTCTGGTATTAGTGTTACTATATCTACATCGAGTGATGATTGTTTCAGTGATGACAGGGTGACTACATTAGAAATGTTACTCCTAGCTGAGAAACATAGGTATACTGACCTGAGAAAAGAAACACAACAACAGATTTATCAACTGTCAACAGCACTGATCAGACTCGATTCTTTACAGGATAATGAGAAGAATATAAACATTAACTTGGATAAAATAAATAAGAAACAGAGGCAGGGGATTGCTTTTCTGACTTCAGAAAGGAATAAATTAAGAAAGAGGGTCGATTGTCTACTTGATGTACTGGCAGGTAAAAATACATTGTCGAACAACAGAGGGGATAAACGTATTTTACGACAGGCAGTCAGTAATAAGTGTGATACTAAGGTGTCTACACTCCCAGTGAATATTATTAGATCTTTCCGGGGGAAATATACTTTCCCTCGACAAGATACTACTGCCAATTCTGAGGATAAATGTTGGCGACAGGATCAGATTACAACTGATCCTAAGAAAACTGTTGCCGTTGTCAACATTGAGAAAGATGTTACGAAGAAGAATAATATGGTGAAAAATAATGTTGGAGTTAATAATAATGGAAAGATACCTAATAAAATTAATACCAGCACATTTAAACAAAAGAATGTAGGTCGTTCTTGTGATTCTTCTACGACTACACGTGCTACAAATACATTATTACAGGGTAAGGGTCATTATACTCAGGCCCAACATACTATTCCAGTCTATGGAAAGAATAATACTTATATGAGGGACATACAGGGCAAGGTACCTCAATTAACTCATGCTGCACATCAATCTTTTTCCCATGTTAGTGACAATGGTCCTACTTATATTGGGAAGGGTACATATTCTCGTACCGTATTAGTTAGCAATCTGCCACAAGGTACTACATGGCAGACACTTGGCAATTTTTTTCAATACACGGCAGACGTTAGGTTCGTGCGTCTGTTACCACCTTCCAATAACAGGTATGGTGAAGCTCTGGTTACACTTCGTAACAACAGAGATGCTCGAAAGGTTATCGAGCTTGACAATGGTGTTTATTTTCACCACCATTCTTTGAGATTGAAATTAGTACCTGATTCTGCGTCACGCAGATAACAGGTTACGGTAACACTGTTCGTCACATCTTTGATGACTCAGCACTAGTCAGTCATCACTTCTTTTCTTTATTGGTCATTTATTCTTATATGACTTAGATCTTGTAGGCTTGTCTGTTAGGTGACACTTGTGTTGTCTTATCTACGATAACACTTCATATTCCTGTCTCATTTGTTTTACCATGCCTACAAGAGACAGTAAGTTGTTTAAAAGTTTCAACTATGCTCAGCCCCATACAGCATAGGTTTATTGGTCATATAACACGGCTGTTTTGTCATCTTTGTTAAAAAAAAAAGACAGGCCAGTGAAGGTGACATGGACTGGTGAGTTTAATAGAATATTCCGTCAAATAATTGATATTTTTTCACACCCACCTATTTTGAGACTACCTGATGCTTCCAAAAAGTTTATCCTCCTTATAGATGCGAGTAATTACGGCATTGGCGCATGTTTGCTCCAATATCATGACGACGTCCTTTATCAAACACTGTACGTCTCACGCAAACTTAAGCCACCAGAAGTCAAGTACTCCACAGTCGATAGGGAGCTCTTATCTGTCATCTGGGCAATCACAAGAGCCCGAAACTGACAAGATACGCCATTCTCCTTCAGCCTTTCAACTTTACGATTGAATACATTTCTGGAACAGATAATATTGTCGCAGACGCACTATCCAGAAATCCTTTGGATGTCGAGTAATCAACACTGACACTTTTCTAATACGTCAACCGAAATTACGTGTCACAGGAGACTGAATCCTATCGCGAAATTCTTGACATGGAGATAAACCTTTGCTTACGATTCAACTAAATAACTTGTACAGACAAGTGTGATACGAAATGAACTAAATCAAGAGACAATGTATTCGTATTTACGCCGGGACTTTGGTTAGTGTCCGTTCCGGATGAAACTAGTTGAGACAATGTCAAAAATAATACTTGATGACATTTCGAACTAATTGCAGTTTGTGATAGGAATTCTTGGACGTTAAGAATATCTATATTTATTCTGAATCAGAACACTTAAACAGTCTTCTCTAATGGAAATTCACAAGGATCAAGACTACGGATGGATCGTCACATCCAATGTTAATTAATTTTAACTTAGCTGTTGAATTAATGGAAATTAAAATGAAATGTGAGAAAAAGATGAAAAGAAATTGAAGAAAAAATGAAACATGAAAAAAATGAATAAAAGAAAAGAATCTCACATAATTCTAAGTAATGTTCTTATATATAATAATGAATTACATAATTATATTACATATTAGTTTCTTATTTAGTTAGTTAAGTTAGATAGGTATTACCCTGTAACTGTCTTTTTTTTCTTGTTGAGGTGATCACTGGCCCAAGACAGTTTACATGTTGTTAGATGTGTAGTGCGAGCGTATGATGAGTTGAGTGTGGGTGCGAATGAAGACGCGAATGTGTTTAGGCTCGTATAGATGTAGATCCTGCAACCCATACTCTCACATGCAGTAATCAAGGATGCTTTGACACTGCAGGCATGTTTCAAGACATTTATTGACGGGAACACACATAATATCAACAGGAACAGTCAGTGTAACAAGGTCATGCTGACCTGACATCGATAGGTATACATTTGGCATTCAAAAAGGTAAACATCAGAATAGACGTGCATGGTCAATAGCAAAGTTCTTCAATAATGACAGTTCGTAGCGTCGCCCTTGGCGTCTCTGACTAAACGCGTCAGATGCCTTAGTTACCTTGACACACAGGTGCAACTTGGCACTCCCGCCAATTGCACATATCAGGCTGTAGTATAATAGCCGGAAGCACAGGCCTCGTCCTAACGTCGGCCGTGTACTTCTGTTAAATAGGTTATCATCAACCCTGCAGTAATACTTATTGTAGATAGAAGTTCCGCCAATCTGCGGCTCCCACAATATATCTTCGTCACTGGATTTCTGGACAATATAAGACTAACAGTCTTGGATGGCTACCTCGAGCACAAATATATAAGTTCTGAAATGGCGGATCCGTGAACTGCTGTTCACCCTAGGTAATCCTTTACATGTTCTGCCACCGAAAAGCGTAATAATGCATAAAGGTCGGTATTACCTGGTAAATGAATCCTCAGAACTACACAAGGAATTCTGTCGTCATCCCGACGCACAGAGATTCACTGGGGAAAACTGCCATAGCAGTTACTTCGAAGATTCTCCCCGAAAAACAATGGACTCTTGGTCCCTTCAGAAAAACAGGACCTCCCGGCTTCCCGGAAGTATATCTCACTCCCGCTTAAAAAACCTTCCCATAGGCCTACGCCCGAACTGACAACCTCTGACCCTAAAGGTCAAACACAATGAATGAATAAACAAGGGAAGACAACCCCTAATCAACCTGACATCGCAGGTAAAGACACAATTATACTTATGATACAAACATAAGCAAATAACTTGACAGATGACTCCGTCGAAAATGACAGCAACATTACTACCACCCCCCTGTAAAAAAAAAAAATGCAATTTTTTTTTTTTTTTTAATATGTTCATGAGCAAGATAGCACCAGTATCACTTCTGTGCTCATGCAAACAATGAACCTAATATCAGGTACAATAGAAGAGGGTACAAATCATCTCCCAACATAAGAGAAAATATTTCCTTTAAACCAAACAAACTAAGGGATACCATTCAAGAAACCTAAGTTGCTGGCAATACCAATCATATATCAAACATTACTAAATAATATAATCATAGCAATATACAAATGTCAATGCTATTTTAGCAACATATCACTGATGGATGGACAAAATGAAATTTGTTAAATTATCTAAACATCATCCAAATACATTTGTATTACAACATATTATGATATTAAGGACAGACCTAAGTCTGAAAATATATCAGGAAAAACTAGGACACAAGATTTAACTGGAATCATGTGGGCATCTAGACAATATGTCCGCCATCACATTATCCGAACCACGGATAGCTCGCACCGTGAAATGGAAAGGCTGAAGAGCAATAGCATAACGAGTAGATCTCGAGCTCTTCAAATCCTTACTTTGCATAGCCGTAAGAGCTTTTTGGTCGGTTTCCATAAAGAAATGCGCGCCCAGAAGGAACCTTTGTAGCTTAAGAATGGACCAAACCATAGCCAACAATTCACGGTCCAAAACCGAGTAATTCCTTTCTGCCGCATTCAGCTTCCTAGAAATATACATTACAGGATGCAGAGTTCCTGAATATTCCTGCATTAGTGCCGCTCCAATGCCAGTGGAAGAGGCATCACTACGAAGGACAAAAGTCTTATCAATCGTCGGTAGTCTTAAGATAGGATGAGATGAGAACAAATTCTTAACCTGATCCAATGAAGATTGGCATTCTTGGGACCAACGCACCATATTAGGAGAACCTTTTTTCAATAACGTTGAAAGTGGTGCCATAATGGAGGACAGATTCTCAATGAATCTTCCATAGAATTGTATCAATCCCAAGAGACTACGCACTTGCTTTTTTGTCTTCGGAACCGAGATATTTAATATCTTTGAAATGTTTTGGTCCTCTGTCTTCAACAGACCATGACCAACTCGATGACCTAGGAAGGAAATTTCACTAAACCCAACAAAAGCTTTAGAGGGTTTAGCAGTCAAACTATGCTCACGTAGAGTAGATAGCAATTCCTTCAGACCCACATAGTGTTCTTCCCCAAGTATCGCTGAAAAGACAGATGTCGTCTAAATATGCAATGACATCTGCACGATCTGATAGAATTCGTCGCATCATGCGCACGAAAGTCGCTGGGGCGTTCATAAGCCCGAAAGGCATAAAAATTCCATTGAAACAGACCCCTAGGTGTCGAAAAAGCAGTGAGAGGTTTGGCGTGTTCCGTCAATGGGACTTGCCAATAACCTTTCGACAAGTCTAGTTTAGTAAAGAATTTAGCTTTAGAAAGTCTAATAAGTAGATCATCTAATAACGGCATAGGTTCAGCATCGAACTTCGTAACTTGATTTAATTTGCGATAATCAACGCAAAGACGTATGTTATTGTCTTTCTTTCGAACAATAACTATCGACGAAGAATAAGCTGAAGTGGATGGTTCAATTATTTGTAGTTGAATCATTTCATCCAATTCTTTCTCGACTTGTGCTTGAAAATGAATAGGTATTGGGTATGGTCTTACTCTGATCGGATTACGATCAGTAAGTATGATGTCATGTTCTATGACATCTGTGTGTCCAGGAATGTCGGTAAGGACATCCTGATATGATTGTAACGTAGAGGATACTTGACGTTGTTCCTCAAAAGACAAGTTAGAAGAGACTGTAACGTCTCTCCACGATTCCGTTGAAATAAGTGGAATCGTAGGAAGAGGTAAGTTCACGTCAGAAAAAATAGTTTCCTCATCCTGTATAACGGACAGGGATGAGATGTGACCATGTTGAACTGGAGAGTCGTCCGTCGCCTGGAAAATAGGCTGTAAATAGTCTGGACGTTCAATAAACTCTGTTAACATATTTATATGGAAGGTTTTATGCCTTCCATCCACATCGACAATATAGTCGACATCAGAAATTTTCGAGACTATAGTGTATGGACCCTTCCAAGAAATGAGAAGTCTATTCTCTCTTGAGGGCAGTAAGACATATGCTTTGTCTCCAGGACAAAGTTGACGTAGGCGTCTTTTCTTATTAGCAAATCGCCTAGCTTTTTCTTTCGCAAATTCGGAAGATGAAGTTGCTAACCTGCACGATTCGATAATCTTTTCTCTAAGAGCTATAACATATTCATATGACGATTGTGTATCATCGTCAATATTATCGGAAGTTATCAAATCGTGTAACAAGGACATTGGCCCGCGCGGTTGCGCGCCAAAGACAAGTTCGAAAGGAGAAAACCCTGTATGCTCGTTGGGAACCTCTCTATAGGCAAAGAGGACTGCAGGTAAAACCCTGTCCCAATCTTCAGGATGATCCTCCGTTATCTTGCCAAGTAAGTTCTTTAGTGTCCTGTTAAGACGTTCTACCAATCCATTGGACATTGGATGATAAATACTACTGAGAGACCTTTTAATGTCTAGCGTAGCCATTACCTGAGACATAACGTCCGAAATTAACTGAGTGCCGTGATCCGACAGTATTTCTCCGGGGAATCCCAGACGAGAAAATACGAGCCAAAGAGCATCAGCGATATCGACAGTTGATATGCTCTTCAGAGGAATAGCCTCTGGCCAACGCGTGCACATGTCCACGCAAGTGAGGATAAATTGGTGTCCTCTGGCTGACTTAATTTTGAACGGACCAATGATGTCTATAGCCATTTTCTGAAACGGCCGAATCGGAATATCTGCAGCCTGAATAGGAGCAGCATGTCTCGGACCCCTAGACTTGACCTCTTGACAAATTTTGCAAGATCGGCAATAAATTCGGATGTCTTTATTCACGAATGGCCAAAAGAATGACGCAAGGACTCTAGTTTTTAGTTCTGGAAAAACCCATGTGTCCCGCACACTGAGAATCGTGTGCATGCCGAAGAATTAAGGCTCTCATACACTTAGGCACAAGAATTTGCGAGTGCATAGACTTGTCCGAGTGTTGTACCATTCGTACCAATATACCATTCTTCATAGTGATATACGATTTGTGATTCGTATTTTGATTGGGATCCCCTTTCTTTGCAAGAAGGAAGTATTTCTTCAAAGAAGGATCCTCTTCTTGACGTTTAACAAACGAGTCATGGGAAATCACCAAGTGCTCGTCTTGGCTATCGAACTTCATTACTATTATCAGATGAAGTTGGGGGATTAAGAGCTTGAGCTCTTGTCACCACTGCATTGACCGTTTGAATGTTTTTTTCTTCCCAACTAGAAATTTGTTGCGGGGTGCATTCCTTAACCCCATGAATACGACCGATTATAAGATCCGCAATAGGATTAGGAAGAAGACATGCATGGACATCTCCTGTGAAGAAAGGAGTGTCAATCCTAATAATAGCAGTAGGATAGCTTTCCATAGTACCACCAAATGTAACACATTTGATTGTTTTTCCAGTGGCACAGCAAGGATCTATCAGAGACTCCTTAACCCCGACGGTAGTACATCCCGAATCGAAAAGTACTGAGACTAGCCTATCATTTATTAGACCTTTATGTAAGATGAGAGATCCTCTCCCATCATGCGCAACTGTAGCAGGTAGAGCAGGAAGAGGGTGACCACAACTTAGCGTAGATACAGTTGATGAGTCAAACAATGTTAAGCATTGGGGGCATTCAGTTGCTCTCCCAAAATCGAAAGCACAACCAGTGATAGCCCTAGAGTTACCACTATCATTTACTGTATTACAGGCTCCATCAAACTCTTGTTGCGCAGAGTTTGCCTGTTGGTAAGGTCTTTTTTTTGTTAAACCTAGGTCTACCTCGATTATCATTTCCCCTGTAATTATTTCGACTATCATTTCCCCTGTAATTGTTATCATATTGCCTATTGTAATCATCATTCCGGTTTGAATCCCGGTTTCTAAATTCACCATCGTCATAATCTTGACGTCGAGAATGATTACCCCGAAAATTTGAATAGTTATTATTATTTGGATAGCCTTTACGAAAGTGTCTCAAATTATTACCACTAAAATTACGAGAACTACCATCTTGTCTCCACTGCATAGACGAAGAACCATCATGTGTTGGATTACTCCGCTTCTGAGTGTAATTTTGATTACTTCCCCTATTCCAATTTTGTTGAGCACCCTGAAATTTTTTTCTGAAATTAGGGCCATATGGTGTTGCCGAAGCAGCTGGCAACCCTTCTTTCACTTTAGAATTGCTAACTGTAGCATGGGGATGTGCTGTGGCATACTGACAACAGTATTCCTCCATTTCTTTTAAGTTTTTTAGGCTTACGCTCATGAAGGAATGCAAGAAAAGAATCATTAACAGATGACAAAAACCTTATCTCGCAATAATAAGTCCATTAGACCTTCATATGTTTTCTCAATCTGAGACAACTCAACCCATCGTGTAAATGTACGACGTATCTTTGTAACAAAATCAGAGAAATCTACTCCATTTTCTGGCAACATTGTCCTAAAACGAAGACGATAGTCTTCTTGTTTTAATTGGTATTTCTTTAGTAATGCTGCCCTGACAACATCATAATTAGTCCTCTCATGTTCGTCTATTGTCATAAGAGTAGTCACTGTGTCACCTGTAAAAAATGGCATCAGTTGTTCAACATATTTTTCCTTTTTTATGTTATGCGTATCGCACAAAAATTGGAATCTATCTAGATAATCTGCTACGTCATCCTTTAAAGGATTGAAATGAGGCAATTTAATCCTACTAACAAACTCCTTTGTCGTACTCGAAGTTGTTTGCTGAGCACCCGTACTCGCCAATTTCAATTTCTCTAACTCCAAAATTGCGAGTTTTTCATCAAGTTCCATCTTCTGTTTTCTTTCCTCATGTTCCATTTTTCTAATTTCAGCCTCAGCAGCAGCTTGAAGTTTTTTTTCCTCTGCAGCAGCTTGAGCTTGAATTTTTTTGTCTTCCATTTCCATCTGGAATTTTCTTTCATCAGCTTGAGCTTTTCTCTCCTCAGCCTCTCTTTGATACCTTCTTTCTTCAAGTTCTAATCTTCTATTCTCAGCTTCTAGCTTCTTTAGTTCAGCTTCTGCTTTCAATTTAATTTCCTCTTTTTGTTTCTTTTCTTCTGACTTTAATGCAATGGCGAATTGAGCAGATGAATATTCTTCCAATTCTTTACCAGACTTACCAAGGGTCAACCCTTGCTGGATGAAGAAATCCAATGTAGACATTCTGTCTAATGAGATCAGAAACCTGAAAAAAAATTAAATAAATTACCTTATCCCACTTCAATGGGAGACAAGTCTGAAATGATAGACTTGTATACTCACTTCACTTTATTTTACTGTCTTAGTCTTAGACAAAGACTTTGTATGTTCCTCTTGTTTATAATGTACCCCCAAAATCACTTGAGTACCTGTGGGAAAAAAAAATTCCCTTATATCCCACTCACTATGGGCACAAGTCTTTTTTATAAAGAACTTGAATATGTATTTACCTTGTCTCAATCTTTGTAGATAACAAGTCTTTTATCAAAGAACTTGTATAAATATCTTATATAATATTATTTAACAAACTCTATATGAAGAGTCTACCTTATCAATAATATCAAAACATGACCAAGTATGTGTATGTAGACTGTGCATGACAGTAATGTAGTACAACCAAAAAACAAATACAAAGACAAAAATACAAAACAATACAAATGGGAACACTGTTTTAACCAAAAATGTGTAGAGAAATACACAAGAAAGGAGAGACCTACAGAATACAAACAAAACAAATCGACAATCAAAACTGAAAAACAGACAAAATATTACAAAAACAACGTTAAGTACAATTACATCACAGCTAACATCAATAGCGACCAATTGTCACTAGCAAATTTCCAAATTAAGAAAATTTGCACCTACAGACCGCTTACAGTAAGCCTCGATCAAGTGGCATATTTACCATAAGACCCACCAACCGAAAAACCCGCAGAAAAATACACCAAAAACAGTAGAAGTGACATAAACATATAGCAATCAATTTCAATGTGTTGCAGAACAAGTTCAGTCACAGCTGAAACTAAAATAAATTTCTTGCTCCTTGCGAACACAGAAACGAAATGTCAAACGCGCACTGAACGTCAAATCCACTGTAACATAAAGTATTCACGAACCAAAGTTACTATGACCTTCTCAAATTAGGGCTTGCACATTGAATGTTTACAATTTCACGTACTGTTTACAGACACTTGACCTCCAACAATGTAGCTTGAATGCTCTGACCTAGAAAAGTCTGTTGTTGAATGAAACGTGTAACAACCCGCAGTACTGTTTACAATAGGAACCCGCCTTCTATACAGTTATGGTCCACGTAGCAAATGCCTAGATGTTAACTTCAGTACATGTCTTGTTATGGTTTATGTAGCATTATGATATAAATGCTCGTACTGTTTATTTGGGTCAACTGTTGATGACCTATCTCTGTCCTGTTGTAGCCAAAACTTGCAAGTGTAGAATTAGCGTTGTGTGTTACGGCTGTCCCGTGTGTAGCTTAGACCCACAGATCAGAAGTGTAATGTGTACTTGTCCTTCTTGTAACTTTCTCGACAAAACTGGAGACATCATACATGTAACAGCCAACCAGGAATGTAAATTTCTGGATCCATAAATGTCAACAATAATGTCAAATGCTCGCTCTGTTCTTTTTAAACCCACAGATCTGGTCCATCAGAAATGTAAGTTTCTAGGCCACATTGGCGACAAGAAATGTATCATAAGAGCCCACGTAACTGGTCCACCAGAAATGTAACTGTCTTTTTTTTCTTGTTGACGTGATCACTGGCCCAAGACAGTTTACATGTTGTTAGATGTGTAGTGCGAGCGTATGATGAGTTGAGTGTGGGTGCGAATGAAGACGCGAATGTGTTTAGGCTCGTATAGATGTAGATCCTGCAACCCATACTCTCACATGCAGTAATCAAGGATGCTTTGACACTGCAGGCATGTTTCAAGACATTTATTGACGGGAACACACATAATATCAACAGGAACAGTCAGTGTAACAAGGTCATGCTGACCTGACATCGATAGGTATACATTTGGCATTCAAAAAGGTAAACATCAGAATAGACGTGCATGGTCAATAGCAAAGTTCTTCAATAATGACAGTTCGTAGCGTCGCCCTTGGCGTCTCTGACTAAACGCGTCAGATGCCTTAGTTACCTTGACACACAGGTGCAACTTGGCACTCCCGCCAATTGCACATATCAGGCTGTAGTATAATAGCCGGAAGCACAGGCCTCGTCCTAACGTCGGCCGTGTACTTCTGTTAAATAGGTTATCATCAACCCTGCAGTAATACTTATTGTAGATAGAAGTTCCGCCAATCTGCGGCTCCCACAATATATCTTCGTCGCTGGATTTCTGGACAATATAAGACTAACAGTCTTGGATGGCTACCTCGAGCACAAATATATAAGTTCTGAAATGGCGGATCCGTGAACTGCTGTTCACCCTAGGTAATCCTTTACATGTTCTGCCACCGAAAAGCGTAATAATGCATAAAGGTCGGTATTACCTGGTAAATGAATCCTCAGAACTACACAAGGAATTCTGTCGTCATCCCGACGCACAGAGATTCACTGGGGAAAACTGCCATAGCAGTTACTTCGAAGATTCTCCCCGAAAAACAATGGACTCTTGGTCCCTTCAGAAAAACAGGACCTCCCGGCTTCCCGGAAGTATATCTCACTCCCGCTTAAAAAACCTTCCCATAGGCCTACGCCCGAACTGACAACCTCTGACCCTAAAGGTCAAACACAATGAATGAATAAACAAGGGAAGACAACCCCTAATCAACCTGACATCGCAGGTAAAGACACAATTATACTTATGATACAAACATAAGCAAATAACTTGACAGATGACTCCGTCGAAAATGACAGCAACATACCCACTTAACACATATGATTATGGTCAAACACACATAACTAACTTAAATTTATACATTATGTTCTTTCTCTACTTTATTTCTCATTTGGTTTTTTTCCTCTCTTTTCTTTTCTCATAACATCGTTTTTAACTTTCTTGCATTAGATTTTCAATAACTTGACTCTTAATACACACTTAATATAATTAATTAGTTTAATTTTAATTAGTTATTTTAGTCCTGACATGACATTTCATTACGACAAACTTTAAGTTAATTAGTTAATTAAATATCAGCATTACACATTTTCTTTTAGTTAATGTAACATTTGTGTATAACAATTCTGTATAACATGATCGTTAATAGATTATATGACTGTTAGTTAGTCGACATGACCACGACACTGTTCTAGTCAGAACATCGTAGGCCATATGTCGCATTTTGTTTTTTTTGGTTTTGGTTACATTTTTGAGATTATTCACTTAGATAGGTTTTCAAAAAAAATCTGTCGAATAGATTTTTTTTCCCCCGGTGAAGAGGGAATTGTTACGGTATTTTAATTGGCATCGTCTGCTAGAGGTTAGCAGCATACGATTTTAGGGGTTACAGCATGTAATGTAAAATATTATTAGACTATTGAACGCTATGACGTTCAGCGTTGGTAGGTCACGCACCGTGACCAAGAGACGGGACCCATTTTTGTATGACCGTCGAACTGAGAAGACGTGTCCTTGTATTCTTATGGTGTCGGGCATGGAATGCCACACAGTTATATTGTATGTAAATATGGACATGGGTCAGTCCACTGATTCTATGAAAGAGATGAACGTTTCCAGGTTAGTAATTGACTAAACCTAAGTTGGAAGGAATTAATAGTCCGTATTAATTATATTTTGCCAGACGCGTAATCTCACTGTCGGCCGTTGGAACCACCAACTGCGTGTACATATAGTTACGACGTTCTGCCTACAGTAATTCGATTATTGGACAAGGACTGGTAGTATATCTACATATATCTTCAATATATGATCAAGTTATAATATGTATTTTTGTGATCAACTTGCATGGATTGTCTTGATGTGTACAACTGTGAATTAAATGTATGGACTCAATGAAATGACTTATCAAATCAATCGTATTCCAAGGTTCAAGTATTGTTCGGAGTCTTCCACCCCCGCATTCGCTTAATCTTCCATCGAAGGCACGATGCACTATCACTGAATGAAAAAAAACTAACATATCAAAGAAAAAGCAATGGCCAGAAATTTATAATTGTTTTATTCATATCACATGGAACATTGTTCAGAGCAAACCACCTTGCAACAGTGGACGCAACACTTATTTTATTCATTGCCATCCATGTCCTTAACATTTTATTGCACTGACGTTGAACAAATTCACTATAAAGTGGAAAAAGATCATGGTTTTAAAACATCTCCTGAAATTTCTATAATTAGCCACACAAATTCAAGATGGCCAGCATGATCATGTGAGCAGTTTGGATAAGATAGGCTTTTTCGGATGTGGCGGCCATTCATAGAGGTGCTTTGAAAATTTCAAAGGCCTATGTCTGTTTTTCAATTTTTTTTTTATATGAATTTTTAAAAAAAAAATACCAGTTATTTATAAAGAAATCTGCAAACACCCTTGGTAATGGGAGACAGTAATGCTTGTCAGCAAAGTAATAATTATTTCTGAGAAAATTAGAAGAGGAAAATATTAGAGTTTCCCATCCTTGAAAATCATGTGCTTGGACCTGGAAAAGGCTGGAAAAACCCTGGAAAATGCTTGAAGAAATTTGCTATGAACCCTGTTAGAATTTATCTAAAGATTATATGATGATGATAATCTATTTATGTTATGCTCTCTTTCCATCTTTTCTGTTTGATTTTCTCAATGATTTTATTAATGCATTTAATGATTTTTGGTTGGTTAGTGACTAAAATATTATCATGCATTGTAATTGTGTCATATTTTTATGTCATTTTTTTTTTTTTGCCATTAGATTGCCGTCCCATATTTGCAGACTGGATTTGACTGGCATGCAGTGTTTTATCTATTCATGATATGTGTATGTATTTTCTTTTGTACTTATATATTGTAATGATTTGTGTATATGTTTTCTTATATACTTGTAAATGTTTATGGTATGTATATGTATCCATGGTATAAAAAAAGAGTAAAAAGTAGTCCCATAGAAAAAAACTGCTATAGGGGAGTGGAGTGTTAGAGACTGCACTATATTATGTCCAGCTTTCTGTTGCCTTTTGATTGGTAACATCCACCATTCGGCTAAAACTGAGGCATCTGGCGTTCCTATATCACCCCCATTATATTATGACAAACTTTCAATATTAAATAAATAAGTGATCATCACTGTCAGTAGTGTTTTTGATTAAACCTGACTCCTTCATTCACCTCAGGGATTTAACATTTGTAGATACATAACTTGACTTATTTCTCCAGCAAGAAAAAAACATAAAAAATACAGACACTGTTGTTTAGTTTCTCACAGTTATGACAGTAAATTCAAAACACGTGTACACACAGCTTAACTACGCTCAGAGAGGTTGCTTAACACTAACAGGGGTTACTTTATGGTTTTAAAACATTGACCTGTAGTGAGCGAATTTTTGGATTTGTTATTGACAGTTGTAAAGAAGTGCTGTCAACATTGACCTGTTTATTGTAACATGGCTGTTAATATTTTACATATCATTTATATGATATTAATTTGCTGTTATTCAGGACAAGAATGTAAAAAAAGGCTAAGTGCCTATTTCCTTGACACTGTACAAATAAAGGTGTTTGTTCCTTCATGTATTCTGTGCCCCAGTCTTCTTCTTCTTGAATCCTTAGCCGCTAACTGACAAAGCTGTTAGATGGCCATAAAGGTATGTTTTCAGGCACTCGTAAGAAATAAAGAAGTAGAACACTAGACAACAGAAAAACAACAGACGTGAGTGGCTTACCCAGGATTCAAACCCCGGACCTTCCGTACGACAACACCGCCTAGCTATACAAATGAATCACACTATCCTCCCGGCCAGCTAGGCATCCCCAAAAAAAGATGCTTTACTGACCGGTCATTAGTGCGAAACGCAAGACAACACCGGAAGTTTACAATGGGCAGCTTAGCCTTATTAATGACGCAATCACTTCTGTTGTTCCCCTATTATACAGTATATGTCAGTCCACACAAGACAAAGACCTTGATACTGTGTCTAGTAAATGATAGAAGACTTAAGAACAGTAGTATAGAACAGAGGGTAGGTTTCTGGTATTGTATAAACATTTATAACATATAAGGAAGGGAAACCTGAGGCCTGTAAACAGTAAATAAATATTAGACAAACATAAAGGTATGTCTTGCGTTTAGCACTAATGACCGGTTAGTAAAGCATCTTTTTTTGGGGATGCCTAGCTGGCCGGGAGGATAGTGTGATTCACTTGTATAGCTAGGCGGTGTTGTCATACGGAAGGTCCGGGGTTCGAATCCTGGGTAAGCCACTCACGTCTGTTGTTTTTCTGTTGTCTAGTGTTCTACTTCTTTATTTCTTTCGAGTGCCTGGAAACATACCTTTATGTTTGTCTAATATTTATTTACTGTTTACAGGCCTCGGGTTTCCCTTCCTTATATGTTATAAATGTTTATACAATACCAGAAACCTATCCTCTGTTCTATACTACTGTTCTTAAGTCTTCTATCATTTACTAGACACAGTATCAAGGTCTTTGTCTTGTGTGGACTGACATATACTGTATAATAGGGGAACGACAGAAGTGATTGCGTCATTAATAAGGCTAAGCTGCCCATTGTAAACTTCCGGTGGTGTCTTGCGTTTCGCACTAATGACCGGTCAGTAAAGCATCTTTTTTTGGGGATGCCTAGCTGGCCGGGAGGATAGTGTGATTCGCTTGTATAGCTAGGCGGTGTTGTTGTACGGAAGGTCCGGGGTTCGAATCCTGGGTAACCACTCATGTCTGTTGTTTTTCTGTTGTCTAGTGTTCTGCTTCTTTATTTCTTACGAGTGCCTGAAAACATACCTTTATGTTTGTCTAATATTTATTTACTGTTTACAGGCCTGCCCAATGGGCTGATCACCCGTTGGCTTGTCACACCGATTACGGAAACAACGGCAGATTGATTTTCTCTGTGATGGCCTCTGACTGCTTGGTCGGTCTTTGGCTAAGGACGGAAGAAGAAGAAGAAGAAGAAGAAGTTTACAGGCCTCGGGTTTCCCTTCCTTATATGTTATAAATGTTAGATGGACGTCATGCCTTGTGACATCTTGTAGGGCAGCAACAAACTGTCCTGTTTGCTAGGTCGATGACCATCCTTCTTGCGGTGCTCTAACTTTGGTTTTTGCTTTGCACCTCTGCCTCCACAGTTCTCTGTCAAGTTGTATTTTGTCAGCCCCTCTTTCGCTTCCTTCTGGGGTCCATAGCATAGCAGTTCATGTGATAGTGTCATGCTCTCTTCTGAGCACATGTCCAACCCATTTCTAACGTCTGCCCACTGTGATTGTGTGCCTATCTTCTTGATTGCCTCAAGTAAGCAGTTCTTGGTTGGTGATGTTGCAGTGCCAAAAAATTAGAATTTTCCTTAGTGAAACTGATTTGTTGCCATCTTCAATGTCTTTTTTTTTTTAATCCCTTTTTTTCTTTTCATACACATGTACTTATTTAATATGTTTGTTTTATCTTTTCAGATGTTTCTAACAGCAGTGTGTTTATTTCCCCTGTTTGTCAAGGAGATTCAAAGCATGAGATGCTGTTCATGTGTGTCCAGGATTTCAAGGCGTTACAGTATTCGAAGTAATGCTATGGAAAGCAAGACTGATTGACATATCTTCTAGGCAGGAATTATTACATTTTCTTGATAGGAATACCTGACTGTTATTTATTGTTTCTTGTATTAGAGAGTGCTCACTGTTTGATCTCCAATATGTATATTACAAAGTACAGTGATGCAAAAGTTGAGATGCAGTTAACAAATAGATTAATGTTAAATCTTTAGGTGATCAGACTGGATGCCGTCATTGTTCACACATTCTTGAAGTCTGTCTAACACACTGAGACACATTCTGTAACAAAGTTCTCTGTTTTAATCAACTTCATGAAATCACCATTGAAGAAAAAAAGCTAATAAAAACTGAGTAAACATATGTATGAATTACATGTTAATAAAGAGCAACTCTGGGAAGGTTAAGACAGCCGGCATGATGCTGACCACATCACCCGTAGTGTTCCGTATGGTCAAGAAAATATGGGCCTAACACCATATTTCCAATATGCCTCGGTGAGCATGTAATGGGATTCTTTTTTTCTACCTTTTTTTTTTAAACATGTTAGTAGTGTATATCTACATGCTTATAGAATAATAAAGTAGAAAATAATAATTTTAAAAAATATATATGTTAACTCTTTCATTCCAGAGTTATTTTGCACGCTGTGCCAGACTTTTTTGTGGACAGAATTTTATAGAGTGAAGTGTTCATCTTTCAGTCTAAATTTTTTTTGTGAATTTTCCTTTGAACATATACTTATTATATACCAAACTGTAGGGAAATTGATAGAGAATTGTAATATATAATGTCTTTGGTAGTAATAACACAAGTATGTTCGGTATACTTAAAACATTTTGCATGTAACATTGAAAAATGCTAAAAAGTTGACTGTAGAATACGATCTTACTAAAGACAAATTACTGTTGTAGACAATAAAACTTTCTTTTTAGTCTTCAAACATCAAGTTAATCCATATACAAAGTAAAAAAAAAGTATGCTTATGGCCACAATTAGTACATTTAGTGTTATTCACACCAGTTTTTCCATGGTCCTTTGTAAGAAAAAAATGAATTATGCAATCGTGCATTACGTAATTTTCAAACAAATAAAGAAGAATAACGTCCTATAAAAACTTTTTTACTCTTGTTTAATGTGTTAGTTGTATCCCTAGCTTCATCTTCTACCAAGAACTAGTGATTAGATGTTACGGTAGGTCTAGTTTTGTTGCTTTTTGATCGGCCAGAATATGACTACGCCCACTCATCAACTAAATCTAGTGTGTCTAGCTTTTCTGCACAGATTCCGTATTTTGACAACAAACTGTGACTACCAAACAATCATCATCAATGTCAGCAATGTTTCAAAGTAGTCTGACACAATTATTTGCTTAGGAGACTTAGAAAATGTAAATATAAAGCGTGACATATTTCTCTAGCAATAACAACGCAAACACGCGAATCTTCACAAAAATTGTGATAATAACATCAAAACACGCACATGTGCTGATTAACTACAGTCAAATTAGTTGTTTAGATAGTAGCTGAAGTCATTCTATGAGTTTTAATATATGAACTACATTAAACGGACGATTTTTAGGGTTTATGCGTGATAAACTAAAAACCACGCTCTGAGCGTTGTTCTGGCACGGCGCGTTTTATTTTGCAACGCTCAGAGCGTTGGTCTGGAGTCAAAGAGTTAATAAAGTGTATACCTGTAGTTGAAGTTTTTTTTAAATATTCAGCTTTGATTAATTATTAATAACTTTGATTGCATTAAAAAGAAAACACACACTTAAAGACAATTAAGATTTTGACCTGTTGTGTAATCAGACTTTTAATAAAGACATTCCTACTTAAACATTTATACTAACTGTTACATTCCAGCGATTATAAAGTATTTTACTGGTAAATTGGTGCCTCCAGTTGCTCATTTGAATGGGTAAAAACAATTTATGGCTGCCTTTATTGTTTGTGTTACAGAGCATATATTTATCATCCATCTGCAAAGGTGCCTTTGATTTGTCTTTGGAGGTATCAATAGTTTTGATTTGTTTATAAAAGCTAGTTGATAAAAGTGCCAGAAGTTATGGCTTTTTCATAAAGTTATGGCATTTATAAAAGTGCCACAGATTATGGCTAGTTTATTAAAGGGCTAAAGTTATGGCTTAATTTTAAAAATTCCACAGATTATGGATAGTTTATAAAAGTGCCAGAAGCCATGGCTTATTTATAAGACTGCCACAGATTATGGCTAGTTTATTAAAGGGCTAAAGTTATGGCTTAATTTTAAAAATTCCACAGATTATGGCTAGTTTATAAAAGTGCTGGAGATCGTGGCTAGTTTTTAAAAGTGGCATAGTTATGGCTTATTTATAAAGTGCCAGAAAATCATGGCTAGGTTATAAAAAGTGCCAGAAAGTTATGGCTTGGTTTTGAAAGGTGTCAGCTGTTGTTGTTTGTCTCTAGCGTTGCAGCACTTTTGATTTTATGAGGTAATTCCATAAAATCAGGCATGAAAGGCCATTTTAACACCGTATTGGTTGTAACAAAATTGATAATGAAAAGATACTGTTTGGCAAAAAGTTATGCTTGTTTCAAGAAAGTATTTACGACTAACCAACCTGAAGAGTGTCTATATTTTCACTGTCGTTCTTAGAGGAGATAGTAGTTCTCATTTGTCCTTAAAGACATTGACAGTTAAATTTTTGTTTTGTTTTAAAGATGTCAGCTATTAAGTGTTACACTTAGAGGTACCCAAAGCTGTGAATTGTCCTTTGAAATATCACACATTGGGATTTGTTCTCATAGGTTCTTAAGTTGTGATATGCTTGCAAGAGCTCTATTGTTTATGATGTATTAATATTTGGCATTTTAGGAAACTATAGACTATTGTAGAAATACTTTTATACTATGTTAACATTGAGAAACATATAGATTGTTATATATATAAATATACAGGGTGGTCATAAAGTCTTTCCCTGATTTCAAATTTTTACGAGATCCTCCAGATGTTAAAAGCATCAAAGCTTGGTATATAAAGTTTACGGACACTGGCAGCGTCGGTGACATGCCCAGAGCAGGTAGGCTTCGTGTGAGTGAAGAAACTGTGGACGCAGTGCGCACAGCGTTTCAATGCAGTCCTCAGAAATCAACCTATATTGCCTCAAGAGAACTTGCAATCCCTCGAATATTAGTGTAGAAAATCGCAAATGTTGAAATCTACAAATAGCATAAAAAAACTATTTTAGTTCTGGAATAATTTCCAAAAAACCAAGTGTCTCTGCACAGAATACTTTTTTTTTTTTAAATTTTTGAAATCAGGGAAAGACTTTATGACCACCCTGTATATATTTTTATACTATGTTAACACTGAGAAACATATAGATTGTTTTAGATATACTTTTATAATATGTTACCATGGAGAAAAAATTGATTGTTACAGATAAACTGTTACATTGTGATGACATTGAGAAACATATAGATTGTTGTATAAATACCGTTATGTTGTGTTAACATTGAGAAACATATAGATTGTTGTATAAATACCGTTATGCTGTGTTAACATTGAGAAAAATATAGATTGCTGTAGAACTACTTACAAACTGTTTTAACACTGAGAAAAATATAGATTATTGTAGAACTACTTACATACTGTTTTAACCCTGAGAAACATATAGAAAGCTGTAGAAATATAGAGTGTTAACATTTAGAAAAAAATAGCTTGTTTAGAAAAATATTGTTGTAGAAGTACTTACATACTGTTTTAAGAGGGAGGAAAATATAGATTGTTTGTTACAGAAAAACTTATGTACAATGTTCACATTGAGAAAAATGTATGATGACATCATCCTCCTCCTCATCAGTAGGACGAGGACATACCAAGTCATTATATCAACCTGAGTCATCTCATCAATTAGAACGAACCCTTAGGTGTTTCATCATTTGATTATTTTACATGTAATCATATTGCTTCATGTATGAGGACCAGTGTTAATTTAGGTTGTTACGGTTCCTGTAGTAACTTCATATTAGAATTGATTGTTTTATGTGTTTGCAAACTACTGTGATCACTTCATAGTTTCAACAGAAATTAGTGTATCTGTTTGATTCCAGGTGGAGCAGAGATAGAAATGAATGAATGAATAAAAGTTTGTGGCTAAATATAAAGTGGGACAGGAACATGAAAAGATGGATATGGAAATAATTAGTCAGAGTGTACCATCCGTGCAAGATATAGGAAAAACTCTGACATCCACTGTGACTGTTTCAATAATTAAACAGCATGCGATATGAATATGGGGTGAATGCAAGTAGATTTTTAAGAAAAATACTGGCATTTTCAGCCAAATTGGCACTAAATGATGTGTCATTTAAAGTTAAAGTTGACAGTATTACAGTTAACATATATTTAATTCTTGGAATAATATTAGCATAATGCAAAGTCTTACTTAAACACGTACAGTATAACTCTGATTATCTGAACCCTGATTATCCAAACTGTCAATTAATTTAATCACCAAAACCAATGAACGTGGGCATGATCTGTGATGTAAGCACCCTTCCACTCACCGAGTCAGCCGGCATGGCCGTTATCCCAGTTCATTCCAGTCTGTTCCCAGCTGTAATGTAGTCAGTATAGTGTTGTGATTTAGTTTGATTTTCAAACAGTTTCAAATTTGTATGGACATTTATAAAATTGACAGTATCAAGTTTAAAAAAAATATTTGTTCTGACAGTGGCAGAAAAAGTGGAAATAATTACTGTAATTTGTTGAAGATTGGTTAGAGCCTCTCATAGCAAAGTTATCAGGTTCCATGTTTGAAATCTGGTAGCATCACTCTGCAGCCAACTCATCTGTAAATAGGTGTCTGATTCTACTCCTGAGTCAGGGAAGGCAAGGGCAGCAAGGAAGGAAACTGGTCACCCCCACCTCTTAAAGCTGGACCACGTATAGTGATGTCTCTAACACTTCATTCCCCTACGGCAGTATCTGTTATGGGACTACTTTTACCTTTGTTTTTAAAAAAAAGGGGGGGGTGGAATCAGGGAAGAAAAAGTGCTCAAAGATATGGTGTCATGGCAGCCACAATTTGTTATGGTAAAATAGAGAAGTGAATTGATTCTTCATTTTGTTTCTATATTCAAAAACGGTGAAAAAAGCTCACATCGACAAAGTAGATGAAAACAATACACAAATAGCATACGTGACAAAGATCTGCTGAACAGCCAGTTTCAGAACCCATTTTATATGAGAAAGCTCTAATGTTTAATAAAGACTAGTTAACGAATCATTTTTTCATGGATAAGAGTGGTTTATCCCTTCTTATCTCTTCTTCCCCCCATTATCTAATTATCCAAGATTTTGGTGTTCTGGGCAACCCCTGTCACAAATTAATTAGAATAATTGGAGTTCTACTGTATTTATATCAAAGTTAGCAATGCATAATGCTAAATCTTACTTAAAAATAGTCAATGTAATTATATCAAACATACCAACTAAAATTCTTCATCATGGTTCTTTTACCTGTTGTCATTCCTATGCAAAATTTGGAGTTTTTGAAGATGTTTTATCTGACTGAAAGTGTCTTTGTTCTGAATCATCCATAGCCACAGTCATATCGTTATTATCTTCAGCCCCCCCATGAACGTAGGCCTTCAACAGAGTCTCCCTGTTCCATGCCATCACCTCAAGGTCTTTCCATGTCTGCTTCGTGTCTGTCTCCAGTTAGTGTTATTTTGAAAGGACCTATCCTGTACACATTCCTGCATAAAAGTCAGGGTCTCTCAAACACCATTTGTGACCCAAAGATGGTTCTAAAAATTATGATGAAATTTAACCTTTTCCAAACTAAGGTGCAATCAGTTTTGTTTGTTTGTTTTTCTTCTTTTTTTTTTGGTTTAAAAACAAAAAAATGTGCATTATTATACTTTCATGTGTTTTGTCATGAGGAAAATATTGTTCACCTACTTGTTGATATATCTGTTATTTTGATTTGTTACACTGCTTCTTACATTTGTGCATTAAATTTGACACTGCTTGTACAGTTGTACTACAGTTGCTGCCTTCAGAGAGCAAGAGTTAAGGTGTTTCAAGTGGCCAGATATTTGACAAGAGTTGAAACTGAATAGATTTTGTCCAGTTGGACAAATGTGAACTTTCTAAACCTAAGTGAAAATGTATATATTGTGGGGAAAAAACAAAATGAACATTGTTAATCTGAAACAGACCTTAACAAGAGAAGACTATCTATTAAAATAATTAATATTTTAATTGTCATGTTATGTTTATTTAAATTTTGTTTGCCTTTCTTATGATTCTTTTCTTGCAAAAAATTAGGTCATCCATAATAAAGGTACAAAGTGTAGGTCATCCATCCTGGGGCATGGCACGAAAGATGGCCACCAACCGAACAAAATGAGGACAGTTTGTTGCTGCCCTACAAGACGCCACTAGGCGTGATGGCCACTGACTGCTTTGTCAGTCAGGGGGCTAAGGATCCAAGAAGAAGAAGTAGGTCATCTAGAATAAAGGTACAAAGATACAATTAAAAAAAAAAAAATAAACTGACACATATTTAATGTAATTCAACTTGGCAACTTAAATTTCAAGCATGGGGTTTATTTCAATATGATGGTCACATAATATTGTTTGTAAAATATTTTTTGCAAATGTCATTTGAAGATTGTGTTGTTGTCAATAAGCTGGCAATAGCATACAAAGCATTGCCTCAACTCTTCAGAAGCATAGAGAAAAAAAGCATAAGACTTAGCTAGTTTAGCATTATATTAGTAATTAACCAGCTAGGATTCATCTTACCATTTCAAATTTATTTTCAACATCTGTAGACTTTCTATAACTTGTATGTATCTCAGCAATCAAATCAAATACATGGGTGTTATTATATATTTGTAAGTGAGAGAGGGAGGGAATCAGGAAATATTTGTTATTTATAACATTGAGACAATGTTTTGTAGGTTATTGCCAGTTTGTTGTTGCCCTGTAATTTTTTTTTAAATATGGAATTAACTAGTTATATTGATATGTGCCAGATTTTAATGACATCTCTTGTAAGAATTCTAGTTATTGCCTGTTTGTGTTAAACATTAACAATAAAAATAGAACATCAAAAATAATGAGGTAGGGAAAAGGGGTAGTTGAGGAGGAGCTCATTGATGTAATAGCTCATTGCTAGGTCAAAATGTTTTGTCTAATCTATGAGACAAGTAAGAGGGTTCTTCAGTGTTATATAGAACCAATTCTGACATAGGGATGTGAATCATGGATTGGTAAGTGAGTAGGAAAAGCACCTGAGGCCACAGAGATGTGGTCTTACAGAAGAATGTTAAAAATACCATGGACAGCTAAAATGAGGATGTCCTGAAATGGCCAAAGGAAGATTATTCCTCGGGTTAGAAGGAAGAAATCCACTTTCTTTGGGCTTGTTATGAGGATGTCATGAAATGGCCAAAGGAAGATTATTCCTCGGGTTAGAAGGAACAAATCCACTTTCTTTGGGCTTGTTATGAAGATGTCCTGAAATGGCCAAAGGAAGATTATTCCTCGGGTTAGAAGGAAGAAATCCACTTTCTTTGGGCTTGTTATGAAGATGTCCTGAAATGGCCAAAGGAAGATTATTCCTCGGGTTAGAAGGAAGAAATCCACTTTCTTTGGGCTTGTTATGAGGATGTCATGAAATGGCCAAAGGAAGATTATTCCTCAGGTTAGAAGGAAGAAATGCACTTTCTTTGGGCTTGTTATGAGGATGTCATGAAATGGCCAAAGGAAGATTATTCCTCGGGTTAGAAGGAACAAATCCACTTTCTTTGGGCTTGTTATGAAGATGTCCTGAAATGGCCAAAGGAAGATTATTCCTCGGGTTAGAAGGAAGAAATCCACTTTCTTTGGGCTTGTTATGAGGATGTCATGAAATGGCCAAAGGAAGATTATTCCTCAGGTTAGAAGGAAGAAATGCACTTTCTTTGGGCTTGTTATGAGGATGTCATGAAATGGCCAAAGGAAGATTATTCCTCGGGTTAGAAGGAACAAATCCACTTTCTTTGGGCGTGTTATGAGGATGTCATGAAATGGCCAAAGGAAGATTATTCCTCGGGTTAGAAGGAAGAAAACCACTTTCTTTGGGCGTGTTATGAGGAGAAGGAAGCTAGTGACAACAGGAAAGATAGAAGGAAAAAAGAGATAAAGGACGACAAAGAGAGAAGATTCTAGACAGTTTGACATCATGGCATGGAAAGTAGTCAACCACAGAATTGACCAGTAGGACTGTAGACAGGAAGTTGTGAAGAGACATGATCAATTACACCACCAGGCATGGTATTTGAAGAAGAAGAACCTATGAGATATTTTTAATGAAACAATGTAAAGGTTTATATCACATGTACCAAGCAGAGTTAAATAGTTAAAGGTAATCCTGTATCAGATACTGCAGTAGGAGAGTCAGGTGTTAGAGACTTCGTTGTACTAGGTCCATCTATGAGGTCTGGTGACCGGGTGGATTTGTGCTGAAGTGGTAACTTGCCACCCTTATCGACACCTGGTGTTAAAGTGTAAGATGTAGGTGTCTTCTCTGATTTAGGATGTTGCTGTGTATGTGGTAGTGGAACAGTTCAATGGGTTATCACACAGGCAACATGACGTGTAGAGTCATAGAAAGGGTAACTTCGTTGTATAAGTTTCTTTCATTTATTGCACGCCACAAAACAGTCATGATACTTATGACATCAACATGGTTAACGAGTTCAGCAAGATGATATGGCACATTGAAAACAATTTCTGTAGTCAGCAATGATAGCTGTTGTATATATGCGTCATAAGACATCACAGTTCAATAGATTCAGAAATTCATCAATCATCGAGTGCTAGTTCGTGAAGCTGTATAAATATAACTTCTGCAACAGTGTCAGCTACAGATCTTCAATGTTCATAAACAATAATAAATGCTCCCATTCTGATGCTAGCAGATCAGTTGTATACAATAAGTCCGTTCACTGTCTGCACGTGAATAGCATACATGGGCTACAGGTCAGCTCGACCTTTATAATGTTCCTAAGTCTAACCATCTGACTTGGACGTGATCTCTGATATAACGAATCCTGGAACACAGACAACAGTCTTGTTGGTCTAGAGCGACCCATATATATTTAACTAGTTCAGGTATACAGATACCGGTGACTTAATCCTAGTCAAAGTACCTCTCCATTTTGCATCACACAGGCGAGCAAATAGGCGACAAAATGACGAACCTCTAGACGATAGCATAAAGTTCGATACAAGAGGAATTACCTTATTTCGGAAAATCAACCATGAACATATGCCTCCAGGCAGGCTGCATAATACTGGGAAATAGTCTAGTTAGCTAACTAACTCACTAAGACACTGTATTTCCCTCAGAGAATCACAAGACGCAGTTGCGTCTGCTCGCTTCTTAAACCATTTCTAAACTGCCCCAACTGGGCGGAACACACAGAACGAACTCCCGGTTTGACATGCGCAGAACGACAATCTCTGAGTTGCCGTTCACAATAAGACGATTCGAAGAACATTCGAGATAAAAGTCTTACACAGTCGCGCCTTTTATGGTCATGAAAAGAAGCGTTAAGAAAGGTTTCAGACATCTACCATAGTTGACTGATACTACCAAATAAGGAGATGTGGTCACGCTTCGTTCAAGAAATTATAGACCGAACGTGTCTCTATACAAGAGAAGGCAACTCCTAACAAATTGTAGTTTCGATAACTCGGATTATGTCCCTTTGACCATAGAAAACATAATACACACTTCAGTCAAAAAAATGATCATACATATGAAAAAATGTTTATACAAACGAAAAATAATAATGATCCGTGCGTAACATTACCGCACCCTCCCTGGAAAAAAAAAAAAATGGGACATTTTTTTTTTTTTTTAAATCCTGGAGCCGGAAAAAATCTAGGCTCCTAACGCACGTATGATGCGTGGATATATACCTAACAAATTAGCTCAACGCATGGAGCGACACTGAGATCATATCTCAGATCCTTAGAGAAAAAATTTATCTAAGTATACGCTGATATATTCCAGGAAGGTGCCACCAACACACACGCCACAATGATGGCAACAACATAATGACAATCAAATTATACTCATACCAATATATGAAATTAAATATATTATGTGTTATCATACAATGTGTTGCAAATAGCGGTGTAATTTACTAATATACCGCACTATATTATTACATTATATAAAGTAACAGTAATTAATAAGTAATACATGTGTTGCTCTTCGGTGACATAAAACATTCAATAGAAGAAGATGTGGACATCATCCGCTCCCAATGTAGGACAGGACTTGATATCCTCAAAGTTCCACAATGGACATAAACTCGCAGACTTCAATGATGTGCTGCGAAAATATCAATAACACAAATCTTAAAGACAACTGGTAAATTTCTTAATACAATCCTGAAAATAATTTATTTAAATGTGGCCGAGTGATCTTTTGGCCCGTATATCACTAACTAAGCCTTCTTAGATAATTACATGGTACAATGTTATAAATTTCCCTCAAAAAAAAAAAAAGTGAGACAAAATCTACTAACATGTCATTATAACATTGGACTGTATATCAGGAAATATATATATATATGACAGAAGAATCATGTGGAATCGTGTGGACATCTGGACAGAATGTCTGCCATTACATTATCCGAACCACGGATAGCTCGAACCGAGAAATGAAATGGTTGAAGAGCTATGGCATAACGAGTGGACCTCGAGCTCTTCAAGTTTTTGCTCTGAATAGCAGTAAGCGCTTTCTGGTCGGTTTCCACAATGAAATGTGCGCCTAGAAGAAATCTTTGTAACTTCAGAATAGACCATACCATAGCCAATAACTCACGGTCTAAAACCGAGTAATTCTTTTCTGCAGCGTTTAATTTCCTAGAGATATACATCACCGGATGCAAAGTATCAGAATACTCCTGCATTAGTGCTGCCCCAATCCCTGTTGACGAGGCGTCACTTCGAAGAACAAAAGTCTTCTCAATAGTAGGTAACTTAAGAATAGGTGGAGATGAAAATAGGGCTTTAACCTGGTCCAATGAGGATTGACATTCTTTAGACCAGCGGATCAGATTAGGCGACCCTTTCTTCAATAAAGTAGAAGCGGTGCCATAATGGAGGACAGATTCGGAATGAATCGTCCGTAGAATTGAATCAAACCTAATAGACTCCTTACTTGTTTCTTCGTCTTAGGGACCGAAATGTTAAGTATTTTTGAAACATTGTGGTCCTCTGTCTTTAAAAGACCATGACCAACCCGATGACCTAGGAAAGAAATCTCGCTAAATCCTATAAAGGCTTTAGAGGGTTTTGCAGTCAAGTTATACTCGCGAAGAGTAGACAGTAATTCGTATAAACCCAAATAGTGATCTTCCCAAGAATCACTGAATAGACAGATATCATCTAGGTATGCTATGACATCTGTACGATATGCGAGAATTCGCCGCATCATGCGTACGAATGTAGCAGGGGCGTTCATAAGACCAAAAGGCATGAAATTCCATTGGAATAAACCCCTAGGTGTAGAAAAAGCTGTAAAAGGTTTGGCACGTTCAGTTAGCGGGACTTGCCAATAACCTTTAGACAAATCTAGTTTGGTAAAGAATCTAGAATTAGAAAGTTTATTGAGTAGCTCTTCTAATGAAGGCATAGGTTCAGCATCGAACTTCGTAACTTGGTTCAATTTGCGATAATCTACGCAAATGCGAATGTTATTATCCTTCTTTCGAACAATAACCATAGACGAAGAGTATGCTGAAGTGGATGGTTCAATGATTTCCAAACGTATCATTTCATCCAACTCTTTTTCGACTTGAGACTGGAAATGAATAGGTATTGGATATGGTCTGACTCTGATAGGATTGTGATCAGTTAGCACAATGTCATGTTCTATGACATGTGTGTGTCCCGGGATGTCTGTAAGAACATCCTGAAATGTTTGCAACATCGAAGAAACTTGTCGATGTTCCTCAGCGGAAAGATTTGGAGAAACGGTCACGTTTTTCCAAGATTCCGTAGAATAAAGTGGGACCATAGAAAGAGGAAGATTGACATCAGAAAAAGTAGTTTCCTCATCCTGTATAACTGACAGAGATGAGTACTGACCACGAGTTGCTTGTGAATTGTCCGTAGCCTGGAAAATAGGCTGCAAATAGTCAGGTCTTTCATAAAATTCTGTGAGCATATTTATGTGGAAAGTTTTATGCTTTCCATCAATATCGACAACATAGTCGACATCAGAAATTTTGGAGACTATTGCATATGGACCTTTCCATGCAATTAGAAGTCTGTTCTCCCTTGAAGGAAGTAGAACGAGAGCTTTGTCACCTGGACAAAGTTGTCGTAGACATCTATTCTTATTTGCAAACTGCCTTGCCTTTTCTTTAGCAAATTCTGAAGACGAAGTTGCTAGTTTGCATGCCTCGATGATCTTTTGCCTAAGAGCAATGACGTACTCATAAGAAGATTGAGTCTCATCGCTAATATTATCGGCAGTGATTAGATCGTGAAGTAAAGACATAGGGCCGCGCGGTTGCGCGCCAAAGACAAGTTCAAAAGGGGAAAACCCCGTATGTTCATTGGGGACCTCTCTATACGCAAAGAGAGCCGCGGGTAAGACCCTGTCCCAATCCTGAGGATGATCCTCAGTTATTTTACCAAGTAAAGTTTTCAGAGTCCTATTTAAACGTTCGACCAACCCATTAGACATTGGGTGATAGATACTGCTGAGAGACCTTTTAATGTGTAGCATAGACATTACCTGTGACATAGTGTCTGATATAAGTTGAGTGCCATGGTCTGACAATATTTCTCCGGGAAAACCCAAGCGAGAAAATATCAGCCAAAGAGCGTCTGCGATATCAGCAGTTGAGATGCTCTTGAGAGGTATTGCCTCTGGCCAACGTGTGCACATATCGACACATGTAAGGATAAATTGATGTCCTCTAGCCGACTTAATTCTAAAAGGACCGATAATATCTATTGCCATTTTTTGAAAAGGGCGAATAGGAATGTCAGCAGCCTGGATAGGCGCAGCATGTCGTGGTCCTTTAGATTTGACCTCCTGACATACTTTGCAAGAGCGACAGTACATTCGTATGTCCTTGCTCACAAATGGCCAAAAGAAAGCCGCAAGAACCCTCGACTTTGTACGGGAAAAACCCATATGTCCAGCACATTGCGAGTCATGAGCATGTTGCAATATTTGCAATCTCATGCTCTTAGGCACAAGAATTTGTGAATGAGTGGACGTAGTCGAGTCTTGTACCATACGTACAAGTACGCCGTTCTTCATAGAAATCCAAGATTTCCTATTAGTGTTCTGATTAGGATCACCTTTTTTTGCTAGAATGAAGAATTTTTGTAAAGAAGGATCTTCTTCTTGCAATTTGATAAATGAGTCACGTGTAATAGTCAAGTGACTATCTTGGTCATTTACTTCATCATTATTAGTTAATGAAGTTTGAGGTGGATCCAGAGCATGTGCTCTTGTGACCACCGCATTGGTAGCTTCAATGTTTTGCTCTTCCCAAACAGCAATCTGCTGTGGGGTACATTCCCTAACTCCGTGAATACGACCAATAATAAGGTCCGCAATAGGGTTTGGAAGTAGACACGCGTGGACCTCTCCCGTGAAGAAAGGAGTAGCAATGTGTATTATAGCAGTAGGATACTTTTCTAACGTGCCACCAAATGTGACACATTTGATGACTTTTCCTGTAGCACAGGATGGATCTACAAGAGATTGCCTAACGCCGACAGTAGTACATCCAGAATCAAACAACACTGAGACTGGATTACTATTTACTAGCCCCTTATGTAATATAAGAGAACCTCTCCCATCATGAGCAACATTAGCAGGAAGAGCGGGCAAAGGATGACCACAGCTTAAAGTACTAACGGTTTTCGGATCAAATAAAGTACTGCATTGGATACATTTATTTGCCCTACCAAAATCAAAAGATGAGCATCCGATAGCATTATGGTCTTTATCATTATTAACCTGTTTATCTGCTCCCTGAGATTCTTGTTGAACAGAGTTTGTCTGTTGATATCTTTTTCTCTTATGTTGCGATCTACCGCGACCATTATTGCCTCTGCAATTATCATTAAAGTCCCTACTGTAATTTTTATCCTGGTTTGAGTTCCAGTTTCCATAACTGTCATTACTATCTCTATGCTGTTGAGAACCTCTATTATCTTGGTATTGAGGTCTCTGCATAAAATATTTTCCTCTATACCGATTACCTTTGTGAAAATTTCTAAAGTTAACCGGAGTAGAATAACGTGTAGTATTAGGTTGTCTCCAGTTCTGGGAAGAAGAATCACCCTGGAATTGATCACTATGGTTCTGGGCATAATTACGATTACTCTTTTTATTGAAATTTTTCTGGCTACCCTGAAATTTACGCATAAAATTTGGGCCATAAGGTGCTGCCGAAGCAACTGGCAGACCTTCTTTCACCTTAGAGTTACTAATGGTTATGTGCGGATGCGCAGTAACATACTGGCTACAGTATTCTTCCATTTCTTTTATGTTTTTAGGCTTACGCTCATGAAGAAAAGATAGAAAAGCTTCATTAACAGAAGACATAACCTTATCTCTAAGTAGTAAATCCATAAGAGCTTCAAATGTATTTTCTGTCTTAGACAACTCAACCCATCGTAAAAAAGTAAGACGGATGCCTGAGATGAATTCAGAGAATTCAACTCCAGTTTCTGGTAACATGGTTTTAAATTTAAGACGATATCCGTCCTCGTTAAGTTGGTACTTCTTTAACAATGCCGCCCTGACAACCTCATAGTTGTTTTTGTCAGGCACATCTACCATACTCAACAAAGTCAAAGCATCACCTCTAAGTATCTTGGACAGATGATACACATATAATGTTTTATCTATATTATGCACATTACATGCACTTTCAAATCTATCTAGATAAAATGTTATATCATCGATTGAGGGATTAAATGCTGGTAGATTAAGCTTGAAATCCTTAGCATTAGTCTTATTTGACACCTTATTTGCATCATTAGCATTACCAGTGTTCAATAACTTTAACTTCTCTAACTCTAAAGCTAAGATTTTTTCATCATGTTCCATTTTTGCTTTTCTCTCATCAGCCTCTCTTTGTAACCTTCTTTCTTCAGCCTCAGCCTGTAACTTTCTTTCTTCAGCCTGGGCCTGTAACTTTTTTTCCTTCAGCCTCTATTTCAAGTCTCTTATTTTCAGCTTCTTTTTCAAGTCTCTTATTTTCAGCTTCTTTTTCAAGTCTCTTATTTTCAGCTTCAGCCTGAAGCCTCTTCTCTTGAGATTCTGCTTCTCTTTTTTGTTTTTCCATTTGAAATCTTTTTTCCTCCACCTGCATCTGCAGTTTCTTTTGTTCTATTTCAGCCTCTATTCTCTTTTGTTCAGTTTGTTCTTTCATTTTCTTTTCTTCCGACTTCAATGCCTTGGCATATTGAACAGTCGCAAATTCTTCTAATTTATCACCTGTCTTCCCAAGGGCTTTACCCTGCTCAATAAAGTACTCAAATGTAGACATGATGTCCAAAATGTGAGTACAGAACCTGAAATAATTAATTATCTTATTTCAATGTTAAATAGCAACAAGACTTAATAAAGTGCTTGTATAATCTCTATGTTGAACCCAATCTCTGTGGGAAACAGGAGTTGACACCAACTTGTATTATCAAATGTATAATAATATCACAAGTCACCTCTTAATTAACAGTGCACTACCCAAATCAGTGCATAATCATCAGTTATTTATCATAACTGCACTACAATAGTGCATAAGCAAAAAAACACCAGTTTGTTATGATAAGTGCACTATAGACCAATAGTGCATGAGCATATATCAACAATAGTGAAAGCTAACTATGCAAGAACTATGTAAACAATAACAAGACAATGTAAACAATAACAAAGGTCATCAACAATGTAAACAATAACAAAGATCAAAGTCAATGTAAACAACAACAAAGATCAGAGTCAATGTAAACAATAACAAAGATCAGAGTCAATGTAAACAATAACAAAGATCAGAGTCAATGTAAACAATCAACAAAGATCAAACAATACGAAAACATTCGCATAAGTCAAATACACAAACAGCAAAACTAAAAAGAAATATGCGAAGATATGACTAACAAATGACGCTACAGTGTATACACAAAAATATACGTAAAGAACTGAATAATAGCAAAGGGGAGACCTACAAATACAAACAATCGAAATCGAAACTAAAAACACAAAGAAAGAGAGAGAAGAAAAAAAAAAAAAAAATATATATATACAAGAAACAAAAATAAAGCACAACTCGTCACAACTAAACAGATATAGCAACGATTGTCGCTAGCAAATTTCACTGTAGGAAATTCGCACAGTCCCTAACGAAAACGCTAACAGTAGAACCTCTGTGACGTGGTATCTTCTACTGTAAGACTCCGCCCAACCGAGAAAACCCGCTGAAATATAAACATATAAATATACAAATAACAAATAACATATAACATATAAACATGTATCATGAAAACAATAGGAGAAAGTGTGAAAGTACAGAAGGCTCAGTTAGAACATAAGGGCACAGTTCACAAACAAAACAGGCCACTTAACTTCTATAAATCCAGCGTCAGCACGGTGCAGAACAGGATGTAATCAGCATTCTGAGGATAATGATCCAACGTTGATTAACTTCTGCTCCCATAAACAGCCATGACGAAGGAAATGAGCTTCTAATACTGCAACAGTTGTTACGGCACTTGACCTTCTGAATCTTCTAAATTGATTTAACCGGCACTTGACCTTCTGAACCCGCAACAGTACCCCTGAGACCGGAACAGTTGTTACGGCACTTGTCCTTCTTTTCACCAGATCAGGAAATCCATTCGCTCGGTACTTGTCCTTCTAATTTTACATAAACTTCAATATTGCCGAGCAGCGCCGGGTAGTTTCAAAATCAGCAACTGTCAGAAAATCCGGATACTTTCAATAAAATTTCTTGTAAGGTGGTAGTTGATGCTGTAGTTGTATCTAGTATGATGATGATGTCTGGGTTTGCTGACCCCCTTGATAGCTGGAATCAGAGTGAACCAACCTATGGCCACCAAAAATGATATGGTGCGCCAAAATATCAGATGATAGAACCAGCTCTGGCCACCAAAAATGATAAGGGTGGATTTGTGCTGAAGTGGTAACTTGCCACCCTTATCGACACCTGGTGTTAAAGTGTAAGATGTAGGTGTCTTCTCTGATTTAGGATGTTGCTGTGTATGTGGTAGTGGAACAGTTCAATGGGTTATCACACAGGCAACATGACGTGTAGAGTCATAGAAAGGGTAACTTCGTTGTATAAGTTTCTTTCATTTATTGCACGCCACAAAACAGTCATGATACTTATGACATCAACATGGTTAACGAGTTCAGCAAGATGATATGGCACATTGAAAACAATTTCTGTAGTCAGCAATGATAGCTGTTGTATATATGCGTCATAAGACATCACAGTTCAATAGATTCAGAAATTCATCAATCATCGAGTGCTAGTTCGTGAAGCTGTATAAATAATAATAATTTCTATAACTTCTGCAACAGTGTCAGCTACAGATCTTCAATGTTCATAAACAATAATAAATGCTCCCATTCTGATGCTAGCAGATCAGTTGTATACAATAAGTCCGTTCACTGTCTGCACGTGAATAGCATACATGGGCTACAGGTCAGCTCGACCTTTATAATGTTCCTAAGTCTAACCATCTGACTTGGACGTGATCTCTGATATAACGAATCCTGGAACACAGACAACAGTCTTGTTGGTCTAGAGCGACCCATATATATTTAACTAGTTCAGGTATACAGATACCGGTGACTTAATCCTAGTCAAAGTACCTCTCCATTTTGCATCACACAGGCGAGCAAATAGGCGACAAAATGACGAACCTCTAGACGATAGCATAAAGTTCGATACAAGAGGAATTACCTTATTTCGGAAAATCAACCATGAACATATGCCTCCAGGCAGGCTGCATAATACTGGGAAATAGTCTAGTTAGCTAACTAACTCACTAAGACACTGTATTTCCCTCAGAGAATCACAAGACGCAGTTGCGTCTGCTCGCTTCTTAAACCATTTCTAAACTGCCCCAACTGGGCGGAACACACAGAACGAACTCCCGGTTTGACATGCGCAGAACGACAATCTCTGAGTTGCCGTTCACAATAAGACGATTCGAAGAACATTCGAGATAAAAGTCTTACACAGTCGCGCCTTTTATGGTCATGAAAAGAAGCGTTAAGAAAGGTTTCAGACATCTACCATAGTTGACTGATACTACCAAATAAGGAGATGTGGTCACGCTTCGTTCAAGAAATTATAGACCGAACGTGTCTCTATACAAGAGAAGGCAACTCCTAACAAATTGTAGTTTCGATAACTCGGATTATGTCCCTTTGACCATAGAAAACATAATACACACTTCAGTCAAAAAAATGATCATACATATGAAAAAATGTTTATACAAACGAAAAATAATAATGATCCGTGCGTAACACTTACTATATAAGAGGAACCACATGTTTGCGTCAAGCAATTTTAAAGTAGAGGAATTTCACATCATTTAGTTTTTTAAGATCGCTTTGTGTGGATTTTTAACAATGGTATAAGCGCTGTACCGTTCAGACAGCAATGGCAAACTACTGAATGAAAAAAATTGCCTAGAAAAATCACAAACAGCCAATAAAAGCTGGGGTTGATTGCCACGTCCTGTAAAGGATAAGCAACTAACTTTAGTATTTTTTATCTTCTTTAATCCTGTAACCACGGTGGTCATTTAGTGCACCATTTTTACACCAAATTGTTTGCTTCCATTATTTACATCCTACTTGTTCTTGATTGACATAATTTTGCAGCTAAATTTTGTCTGATCAATTTGTTGTTTTGTATAATTTTGAGGGTCTGTGATTTTGTTGATAGAAAATATTTCATGAGTTTTGTTTCTTCTTTTCTGTGTGTTAAAAAAAAAAAAGACCCTAGATATGCAACTTTAAATAGCCAAAAAGTGATGTTAGTTACATCTACAGATTACACTCAGCTTGTTGTGGCTAATAGGCAAATATTTAGAAGTTTATTGCCTTGGCAATTTCTAAGCATGTTTTTTTTCCCTTCAAATATGGCTGTTATTACAACTTTCTCATATACCATGTTGTTAGACAGGGACATATGTTCTTTTTTTAACTTTTCTGACAGCGTGTTGTCAAATTTCCTGTTATTAAAAGAAACAGCTATTTTCAGTCTCAGTAATAATTTTCCATTGCAAAGACCTTATTTCAGGCTTTTATTTTAGTTATTGTGTAACTTTTAAAATTCTGCTGTAAAACCACATCTAAATCACCTTGTTTGGCTGTTCATTTTGTACAGTTCACTTTCTTGTAATAACTAGCCTTCTTCATGATTTCTTTATTACATTATGTTGATGTTTTTGTTTTGAAATCTATGGGGTTAACATATTATGTAATAACATACTGACAGCCTTGGAGAACTTGACTTTGAATAGACTTTCCCTTGTAGTTTAAAGTGTTGTGGTAGTATATGCAGTGACTGGCCAGTTTTAGCATACATATTTTTAGCCTTTCTTTGTAGCTAATAAATAGTCTGATGCTTGTTAAGATTGTTGGCTGAACTGACTTGTTTACAGGTAAATATGAAGTATCTTTCACATTTTACCAATAATAATAAAAAGTGATGAGATAAAGATATCTTCTCCAGAATTATACACATATATATCTTGGCAACAATATCAGTTGGAGAGAAAGACAATAGTAGCAAAATAAGAATGCAAAAGGCAAGAGATGTTTTCATTGCATTGGAAAATGTATGGATTACAAAAGAAGTCAAGTCCAACACAAAAATCATAATCTTCAACTCAAATGTCATGTCAGTCCTATTGTGTCGCTCTGATGGAGATAAGGAGAAATCAAGTCCAACACAAAAATCGTAATCTTCAACTCAAATGTCAAGTCAGTCCTATTGTGTCGCTCTGATGGAGATCAAGAGAAATCGTCCAACACAAAAATCGTAATCTTCAACTCAAATGTCAAGTCAGTGCTATCATATGGCTCTGAAAAATGAACAACAAATATGACAACACAGACATTACATACTGTCATAAATGGGCGCTTGCATAGAATAGAAGGATTGAAATGTTATGACCAGATAGCCAGTGTGTGGAACTTGTGCCAAGAACCAGACAAGTAACATTAGAACAAGAGATGATAAGAAGACTAGTGATGAATAGGATACACAATGAGAAAGCCTGCGGATAGCGTTACAAAGCAGTCCTTGTTCTGGAAACCCCACGGTAAGAGAGGTAGAGGAATGAAGAAGATATGAAAGTCCGTGAGCTGTTGACACAGGCCATGAGGACTTGGCATAAGTTTGTTGAAGGCTTATGCTTCTGATGGAGCTGAAGGGTAGTGATGATAATGGAGAGATATACTCTTGTTTTACTCTATCCGTATTACACTGCTGACTGGCCTGGTCTGTTGCAGCTGAGTTCCTCATGGGTTGCAAACAGGGACTCCCACATCAAAATCTGGTGTGATAATCATTCCACTACCGAGGGACCTCACTGCTGTTCTGTGTTATATAAATATATATGTTAGTAGTTGTTGCCTGTTTTATAACTTGTTTGAACTTCTGTATTTTTAAAGCTGCACTGTGTTTCACGTTAAATATTTATATTTTTCTATTGCTGAAAAAAAGTGGGTTATGTACAGATTGGTTTGATAAATGTGTAAATAATATTGATTTTGCTGTGGTAATCTGGGAATGATTTTTGTGCTCATGCATTGATTTACAATTTTTAATTTGTTTGGTCAGAAAAGTAGGTTCATACTGTATGCTTTGCTGTAAACTGCTCATAAGAAAAGGTAAAAAAGCAAAATAATGTACACATCTATTTTTACAAATGGATAAAAATGTTCTTGCTCACATGTGAAACTAAAAAAACTAAGGCATATTTATTTTTATCTTTATAATGATTTATCACTGCAAAGTTAAAAATATGTTCATACTATTTATAAGTTTATTTAACTTATGCAAAAAATCAAGTTTTAATTTATGCTACAGCAAAGAAACATGTTCACATATTGATTTTACAAATGTGATAGTTTTGTTTCTGTAAAAGGAAAAAAAAATGTCTTTCTGTCAAAGTATACGAGAAGAAATTTACCATTTATATTTCATTTTAATATGCGAAACAGTTTTAATTTCTGTTACACTAAACACAAAGACAAGATGTGCACAAATTTGTTTTGCAAATGTGAACTAATTGTTTCTGTCAAAGATATAGTTTAGTTTCTTTCAAAGAAATAGTTTGTTAATGTAAAAGTATATGAGAAGAAATTTACTGTTCACATTTCAGTTTAACAAATGTGAACTCATAGTTTCTGTCAAAGATATAGTTTTATTTCTGTCAAAGAAATAGATTGTTTCTGTCAAAAAAATTTACTGTTCTTATTTCATGTTAACAAATGTGAACTAGGTATGTTTCAATACAGCAAAGAAAATGTAATGTTTTCATGAGATGATGTGATAAAAATTAGCTCAAATATGTTTGAGTTGAGATGTCTCCAACCCAGACAGTATTTAACCTGAAACTTGCAATCCTTAACTACAGTTATATTTTAATATTCTTCTTCCTTCTTCCTCGTTCGCCCTGAAAAGGACGGTGGTTGCGTTGTGTCTGTTTACGCCTAAGCTGTGATATCTGCACCTTTCGGTCGACACATCCGACTTCAGCACAGCATTTTTTAGGGACCGGGTTTGCCGTCCCATTGCGATCCGCACTCGCTCAGCCAGACTCACTGCTGCAGACTGTTTCCAGGACCACCACGTGGAGGTGGAGTGCGGTCTTGACCAGCTCTGGTTCGCTGGTCCTGATGCAAGCAGTACAGCTATGGGTCGCTGACTGCATACACTATTGCTGCATCTTGGGGTCCCATATTTTAATATAATTAATTATATTAAATACCCACACATACATTAATTTAATGTTAATTTAATAAATTTTTGTAAATTTAATGTTACTAAATTGTTAATTTAGTAAATATTTTTGGGTAAAAATTGTTGCTTCTTGTAAAGTTGTTTTTATTTTTCGTGCTTTCAGTGGGTGCTGTTTTTTATTTTTTCATTAAAGACTGCATTATAACCATCTGGTTGTCACATAATTTATAAATTTGAATTTATTTTTGTCCATTGTGTTTGGTTGCTACACTCATAAAATTTGTTCAAGGTTTAGTTGGCACACTTATAGTTATGAATTTTAAAAAAAAATTCAAGGTTTGCATGTGGCACAATTATACATTTGAATTTAGTTTTTTGTTTTTCAAGGTTTGGTTGACACACTTATTACTTTGAATCTATTTGTGTTTGGTTGCCACTGTCATAAAATTGAATTTTATTTTATTCAATGTTTGGTTGACACATGTATAATTTTGATTTTAAAAAAAATTTCAAGGTTTGGTTGTGGCACACTTAAAAACTTGAATTCATGTTTGTTCAAGGTTGCACAAAAAGGCAGACATTTGTTATTTTGACACATGACACTCCTCTGTGATGAACTCCGCTATGTGGTATATTTATATAAATATAGCTAATGTATATAGTTGTGGCATGATTTTTACATGTGTTCAATCAGGGTAACTATTTTAAGTTTACTGCTCAAGTATGTATGCACATTATGTTCTTGCCTGCTCCAGGTCTTGTGGCATTGTGATAGAACTGGAAATCTAGCTCCTGCTGATGTAATAGTGGAACGAAAATAAGCTGTATATATTTTTTTTGTTTCAGTTTTTGTGGCAGGGGTAGCAGCACATAAACAAAAGCCAAGCTTGAAATGTAAAGACACTATATATCATTATATATCACTACTATATGTAGTGATGGAAGATCAAGTAAAGAAATCAAGACAAGACTTGAGATGGCCTCAGCTGCCATGACAAGGCTGAATGTGATCTGGAAAATTAACATCAGTTTTCCTGTGAAGATCAAATTATACAAATCACTTGTATTATCTATTCTCTTGTATGGGTGTGAGGGCTGGACACTCACTGCAGATACGGAGCGAAGGATTCAGGCTTTAGAGTATAAATGTTATAGAAGAATTTTGTGCATTTGCTATAAAGAGCACAAAACAAATGTCTGTGTTAGAGAGAAAATAAACATGTATATGCAGGCCACCAAGAACCACTTGTCAGTAGTGAAACGTTGAAAGCGTGCCTGGTTTGGGCATGTAACTCGTCATGACTCCCTTTCGAAAATGATCCTCCAGGGAACAATCGAAGGTAAACAGAAGAGGAAGGCAAAGAAAATCCTGGGCTGATAACATCAAAGAATGGGCAGGACATGGTTTTTCCACAATTGTACGCATTGCTGAGGATAGAGAGCAGTGGAGGACCCTGTTTGCTGATGCTTCCACTATGGCACCCCTACGACCCATGACGGGTTACGGGTTGAGATGATGATGATATCATTAAGAAAAAACACACATAAAAAAAACCAGTTAATAACATTACAGGGCAATTACTTGTTTAGAATCCCCAGAGCAAGAGAAATAGAGGGAACCCAACAAAATAACACACGGAGAAGAGAAGTGGAGATAGACATGATAGAGAAGAGAACTGGAGATAGACATGCCAGAGATAGAGAAGAGAACTGGAGATAGACATGATAGAGAAGAGAACTGGAGATAGACATGACAGAGATAGAGAAGAGAACTGGAGATAGACATGACAGAGATAGAGAAGAGAACTGGAGATAGACATGCCAGAGATAGAGAAGAGAACTGGAGATAGACATGCCAGAGATAGAGAAGAGAACTGGAGATAGACATGCCAGAGATAGAGAAGAGAACTGGAGATAGACATGACAGAGATAGAGAAGAGAACTGGAGATAGACATGCCAGAGCTAGAGAAGAGAACTGGAGATAGACATGACAGAGATAGAGAAGAGAACTGGAGATAGACATGCCAGAGATAGAGAAGAGAACTGGAGATAGACATGCCAGAGATAGAGAAGAGAACTGGAGATAGACATGCCAGAGATAGAGAAGAGAACTGGAGATAGACATGCCAGAGATAGAGAAGAGAACTGGAGATAGACATGACAGAGATAGAGAAGAGAACTGGAGATAGACATGACAGAGATAGAGAAGAGAACTGGAGATAGACATGACAGAGATAGAGAAGAGAACTGGAGATAGACATGACAGAGATAGAGAAGAGAACTGGAGATAGACATGCCAGAGATAGAGAAGAGAACTGGAGATAGACATGACAGAGATAGAGAAGAGAACTGGAGATAGACATGATAGAGAAGAGAACTGGAGATAGACATGCCAGAGATAGAGAAGAGAACTGGAGATAGACATGCCAGAGATAGAGAAGAGAACTGGAGATAGACATGATAGAGATAGAGAAGAGAACTGGAGATAGACATGATAGAGATAGAGAAGAGAACTGGAGATAGACATGACAGAGATAGAGAAGAGAACTGGAGATAGACATGACAGAGAAGAGAACTGGAGATAGACATGATAGAGAAGAGAACTGGAGATAGACATGCCAGAGATAGAGAAGAGAACTGGAGATAGACATGATAGAGAAGAGAACTGGAGATAGACATGCCAGAGCTAGAGAAGAGAACTGGAGATAGACATGACAGAGATAGAGAAGAGAACTGGAGATAGACATGCCAGAGATAGAGAAGAGAACTGGAGATAGACATGACAGAGATAGAGAAGAGAACTGGAGATAGACATGCCAGAGATAGAGAAGAGAACTGGAGATAGACATGCCAGAGATAGAGAAGAGAACTGGAGATAGACATGACAGAGATAGAGAAGAGAACTGGAGATAGACATGACAGAGATAGAGAAGAGAACTGGAGATAGACATGACAGAGATAGAGAAGAGAACTGGAGATAGACATGACAGAGATAGAGAAGAGAACTGGAGATAGACATGACAGAGATAGAGAAGAGAACTGGAGATAGACATGCCAGAGATAGAGAAGAGAACTGGAGATAGACATGATAGAGAAGAGAACTGGAGATAGACATGACAGAGATAGAGAAGAGAACTGGAGATAGACATGATAGAGAAGAGAACTGGAGATAGACATGCCAGAGATAGAGAAGAGAACTGGAGATAGACATGATAGAGAAGAGAACTGGAGATAGACATGCCAGAGATAGAGAAGAGAACTGGAGATAGACATGATAGAGAAGAGAACTGGAGATAGACATGACAGAGATAGAGAAGAGAACTGGAGATAGACATGACAGAGATAGAGAAGAGAACTGGAGATAGACATGACAGAGATAGAGAAGAGAACTGGAGATAGACATGACAGAGATAGAGAAGAGAACTGGAGATAGACATGACAGAGATAGAGAAGAGAACTGGAGATAGACATGCCAGAGATAGAGAAGAGAACTGGAGATAGACATGATAGAGAAGAGAACTGGAGATAGACATGACAGAGATAGAGAAGAGAACTGGAGATAGACATGATAGAGAAGAGAACTGGAGATAGACATGACAGAGATAGAGAAGAGAACTGGAGATAGACATGATAGAGAAGAGAACTGGAGATAGACATGCCAGAGATAGAGAAGAGAACTGGAGATAGACATGATAGAGAAGAGAACTGGAGATAGACATGCCAGAGATAGAGAAGAGAACTGGAGATAGACATGATAGAGAAGAGAACTGGAGATAGACATGACAGAGATAGAGAAGAGAACTGGAGATAGACATGACAGAGATAGAGAAGAGAACTGGAGATAGACATGATATAGATAGAGAAGAGAACTGGAGATAGACATGATAGAGAAGAGAACTGGAGATAGACATGACAGAGATAGAGAAGAAATGGAAAGGACTTGAAAGGGCTTGGCTTGTTTTTGTTGAGGACCTGGGCTCGTGTGAAGCTAGGACCTGGGCTCATGTGAAGCTAGGACCTGGGCTCGTGTGAAGCTAGGACCTGGGCTCGTGTGAAGCTAGGACCTGGGCTCGTGTGAAGCTAGGACCTGGGCTCGTGTGAAGCTAGGACCTGGGCTCGTGTGAAGCTGAAAGGTACTGGTTGATTGATATACTATTACTTCTTACGGTTGTTGGCGCTGAGGGGAAGTTTCTTAAGATACAGAGAAAGAATAGGAATTCAGCTAGCATCAGAGATGCTCACAGAGAGCTCAGATGGTGTGAGGTCACCAACAATGAAAAAAAAGCAGAGAATCTTTTTTCAGTAAACATTACAATTTTACCCCATGTATGTCCCGGGGAGACAAAAAATAGGACTCTTGCTCCCTCCCACATGTCGTAAGATTGACTTAAGATGAGGTTTACTTGAGGCTGGTAACCTCATCATGTTAAAAAATTGTCACATGAACTACCACTACAGGAGTTGCATTAATGTTTTTGTGGAGGCTACCTGTAAGGGGGCCAGCTGCAGTGATGACTCTATGCTCTGTAAGGAACGGGAACAGAAGCTATAATGACATTACCACTTTAGAGTTATGAAACCACTAGCTATAATGACATTACCACTTTAGAGTTATGAAACCACTAGCTATAATGACATTACCACTTTAGAGTTATGAAACCACTAGCTATAATGACATTACCACTTTAGAGTTATGAAACCACTAGCTATAATGACATTACCACTTTAGAGTTATGAAACCACTAGCTATAATGACATTACCACTTTAGAGTTATGAAACCGCTAGCTATAATGACATTACCACTTTAGAGTTATGAAACCACCAGCTATAATGACATTACCACTTTAGAGTTATGAAACCACTAGCTATAATGACATTACCACTTTAGAGTTATGAAACCACTAGCTATAATGACATTAACACTATGAAACCACTAGCTATAATGACATTACCACATTAGAGTTATAAAACCACTAGCTATAATGACATTACCACTTTAGAGTTATGAAACCACTAGCTATAATGACATTACCACTTTAGAGTTATGAAACCACTAGCTATAATGACATTACCACTTTAGAGTTATGAAACCACTAGCTATAATGACATTACCACTTTAGAGTTATGAAACCACTGCTCGTTAAGTTCACAGCAATCATAGATGGTTTTTTCTGGTTGGAGTAATCAGTAATGGTAAATTTTAAGCAGCTAGTTTTACAAGAGAGTTTGTTTGTTTGTTTTTTTTGCAGCATTAATTGTATTTTATATTTATGAGACATTCTTGCTTGAGTAATAAAAACTTTATCCTGTGTTATTTAAAAATTCTTGACATAGATTCATATTTTAAGAAGAAACTTGTAACTTCTTTTAGTTAATGATATATCACTGTTATTGTCTTGTCGTAGTTCCCGGGGAGGTCTTCTGTCTAACAGAAATAATAGGAAAATACTGCTCCTTCAGACATGTCATACAAGGTGACTAATATGAAATTATCTATGAGGCAGGCAACCTCATCATTTAAAACAACCTGCTGCAGAAACCACTTTTGCAAGATTTTGTGCAGGCTTCTTGCAGGGAGGCCAGCTACAGTGGTGGCACTATGCTCCATAGGGAGCAAAGAGGAAAATGATGATATCACTGTGTATAGACATTCAAACCTAAAGTCAGTGTTTCTTGTTATCTGTGATGATATCACTGTGTAGACATTCAAACCTAAAGTCAGTGTTTCTTGTTGTCTGCCTTCTTGTTATCTGCCTGCATGTTTGACCTTACTGTGGATCTGGGAGCAGAATTGTAGTATTTTAATTCTAAACAGTGTGTATTAATTACTACTTTTATACATTACAGAAAATTGTAGAATGATTGATAGTAAGTTACAATCATTGAGGAATGAAATTAGTGGAAATTTTTGCTTGTGGGAAATATGTTGTGTCAGTTTTGTAGTTTTTCCACTTAGAGCCACAAGAGAATGGGGCGGTGGGTCACTTATTATCATAACCATAATTTTGTGAGTGTGTGTGAGTTTGAGAGAGAGAGAGTCAGAGGTACCAGCATTTAGACAGATGTTGTCTTTAGGGTGTATGTGTGATACCAGCATGTAGACAGATGTTGTCTTTAGAGTGTATGTCTGTGTGTGATACCAGCATATAGACAGATGTCTTTAGGGTGTACGTGTGTATGTGATACTAGCATATAGACAGATGTTGTCTTTAGGGTGCCTACCTCTACACCTCACGGTAGAAGGGGAACGACTAAGTACGTCTTTAGGGTGTGTGCGTGTGTGATACCAGCATATAGACAGATGTTGTCTTTAGGGGGGTGGGTGTGCATGTGCATGCGTGAGTGTGTGTGAGAGGGAGTGAGTGAGATACCAGCATATAGACAGATGTTGTCTTTAGGGTGTATGTGATACTAGCATGTAGACAGATGTTGTCTTTAGAGTGTATGTCTGTGTGTGATACCAGCATATAGACAGATGTTGTCTTTAGGGGGGTGGGTATGCGTGCGCGTGCGTGCATGAGTGTGTGTGTGAGAGAGTGAGTGAGTGGGATACCAGCATATAGACAGATGTTGTCTTTAGGGTGTACGTGTGTATGTGATACTAGCATATAGACAGATGTTGTCTTTAGGGTGTATATGTGTATGTGATACCAGCATATAGACAAATGTTCTTCAGTGTGTATGCTTGTGTGATATTAGCATACAGACAAATGTTCTTCAGTGTGTATGTGTGTGTAATACCAGCATATAGACAAATGTTCTTCAGTGTGAATGTCTGTGATACCAGCATTTAGACAGATGTTCTTCAGCATGTATGTGTGTGTAATAACAGCATAGAGACAAATGTTCTTCAGTGTGAATGTGTGTGATACCAGCATTTAGACAGATGTTCTTCAGCATGTATGTGTGTGTAATACCAGCATATAGACAAATGTTCTTCAGCGTGTATGTGTGAGTGTAATACCAGCATATAGACAGATGTTCTTCAGCATGTATGTGTGTGTGATACCATCATATAGACAAATGTTCTTCACCGTGTATGTATGTGTGATGCCATCATGTAGACAAATGTTCTTCAGCATGTATGTGTGTGATACCAGCATGCAAACAAATTTTTTTCAGTGTGTATGTGTGTGATACCAGCATTATAGACAAATGTTCTTCAGTGTGTATGTGTGTGGTACCAGCATATAGACAAATGTTCTTCAGCATGTATGTGTGTGGTACCAGCATATAGACAAATGTTCTTCAGCATGTGTGTGATACCAGCATATAGACAGATGCTCTTCAGCGTGTGTGTGTGTGTGTGATACCAGCATATAGACAGATGCTCTTCAGCGTGTGTGTGTGTGTGATACCAGCATATAGACAGATGCTCTTCAGCGTGTGTGTGTGTGTGTGATACCAGCATATAGACAGATGCTCTTCAGCGTGTGTGTGTGTGTGTGTGATACCAGCATATAGACAGATGCTCTTCAGCGTGTGTGTGTGTGTGTGATACCAGCATATAGACAGATGCTCTTCAGCGTGTGTGTGTGTGTGTGTGTGTGTGTGTGATACCAGCATATAGACAGATGCTCTTCAGCGTGTGTGTGTGTGTGATACCAGCATATAGACAGATGCTCTTCAGCGTGTGTGTGTGTGTGTGTGTGATACCAGCATATAGACAGATGCTCTTCAGCGTGTGTGTGTGTGTGTGATACCACTTTGCATATAGACAGATGCTCTTCAGCCTACGATGGTGTGCATGTCCTCTTGCTTGCTCCGAGTAAGCAGATCTTGGTTGGTGATGGTATTCGGCCAAAAGATTCGGAGAATTTTTCTTAGGCATGTTGTGTGAAAAGAGGACAATTTCGACATTTCCTTCTCTGTAACTCTCCAGCTCTCCGCGCCATAGAGAAGCACACAGCTCTGATATAATCCTAATTTTGTGCTTGTGCTGTACTGAGAGGACTTCCAGATGTTGTTTAGACTAAAAAAGGCTGTTCTTCTACCATAAGCAGTAGAATGTATTTAATTATCATGACATATTCCTGTGGTACTTTGGCTAGAGTGTTTGTTGTTATGACATGTTCCTGTGGTACTTTAGCTAGAGTGTTTGTTGTTATGACATATTCTTGTGGTACTTTGGCTAGAGTGTTTGTTGCCTTGACATATTCCTGTTGTACTTTGTGTAGAGTATTTGTTGTCGTGATATATTCCTGTTGTACTTTGGCTAGAGTGTTTGTTGTCATGACATATTCCTGTGGTACTTTGGCTAGAGTGTTTGTTGTCATGACATATCTCCATGTCTCAGAGCCATACAATAGGACTGACGTGACATGTATAGGCTAATGTGATATTTTTATTATGTTGAATGCATCAGAAGCAGTGATAGATTCATGGTAAAAATGTTAAAGGATTTTGCATGTTTAACTTGCATATCATTGCTGATGGAAAAGTTTCCTATTTGTAGATTGAACTTAAACATTTTTGCCGAGCAATATTTTTGGTTTGAATCAGTTGCTGAACTTAATATTTTTATATGAAATGGAATTTTGAAATAGTTTTTATAAAAGTTTTAAAAATATATGTTGGTTTTAATTACAAATGAGGATTTAGAAATACATCCAGTGGTCATTTATATTTCTTGAGTTCAGTTATTTGTTTGTTCTATGTGTGAATTAGTTTCCCTGTACATGTTTTCATGAGATACTTAATTCATTCATTTCACTTTTGTTACTCATTATAAAGCCTGGAGCCACCACTACAATGGGCCCCCTTGCAGAAAACCTGTGTCAAAGTTTTCATGCTAGTGTAGCGTGTAGCAGTGTAGCATGTAGCAGTGTTGTCTTAGCAATCAGTTTTGCATAGTGAGGTTGCCAGCCACATTGACAACCTCATATTAGTCACCTCTTTACGACATGCATGAGGGAGTAGTTTTTAAGTCATCCCCAGAGACTACCTGGGAGTTACACATGGCAAGAGATACTTGCAGAATTAAATTTCCTATTAAACTTAGCTGCTTTCATAACAGAAATATTTTGCGACTTGACAACTGTAATGTTTCCTAACTGTCTTCTCCTTTCGTCTCCCAACTCCCCACGGAGCATAGGCCTTCAACAAATGTCTTCCTGTCCCTTGCTATCAGCTCAAGGTCTTTCCATGTCTTCTTCATGACCCTGACCTGTCGTAAGTTCTCTGCTCCATGTGTTCCTTAGACTTCCTCTACTTCTTTTACCCCGGGTATTCCAGAACAAGGACTGCCTGCTAAGGCTATCAACATGTTTTCTGTGTGTGTCCTATCAATCTCCGTCTTCTTATCATCTCTTGTTCCACTGGTTCTTGTCATCAGTACCACATTAGTTACTTTGTCATCCCACTTCAATCCTTCTTATACTACACAAGCACCCATTTATGAAAGTCTGTAGCTTTTTGGTTGTAGTTGTTGCTGTTCTCCATGTCTCAGAGCCATACAATAGGATGGTTAGACATATGGATTGAAAATTCTGATTTCTTTTTTCCTTGCAACTGATTTCTTTTGATAGTCCATATATTTCCCAGTGCAGTGAATGCTCCACTAGCCTTTAGTATTCTTATTTCGATGTCTGTGACCCCTCCCCCACCCCCCACTATTTGTCTTGCTTCTGACTACGGTTATGGAACAGAAATGACAGGTCACCAGCAAACTCTTGATCATCAAGCTGTTTAGTCAAAATCTACTGGATTCCATTTCTATTGACTGAGGTCGATGTTTTCATAACCCAATTTACAGAGATAGTGACAAGAGGCATCCGTGTTACAGAACAAAGGTTCTGTAAGTTATCCTTCAGGAAGAACTCTGCATGCAATGTATTGAAGTTACTGATCTTCAGGGGAACTCCATAATACCTCATCAATTTCCAAACTGATTCCAACAACACGTAACTGTTACTGCGTGATTTGTGGTGCGTGTGGTCTATCTATGTTTGTATACTGGCCTGTCGGGCTTACTGTATGTGGCCAACGTATCTTTGGATATGGGTTTTGTTTGCGAATGTTAATGTGGGCCGTATGGATAGGCCAATGGTGACAAGATGAACATCACGGGAACGATTGGGTCATAAGGTTGACCAATTGATAAGAAAAGCATACTGGACCCATTGTTTGACGATAATGACGACACGATTTATTACGGGCAAGGACATTGACATCATGTGTAGGTATAGTAGATCATCAATATGGTTTCATGACAAATACATTGGTAGATATATATAACAGTCAACATGGCCGTTGACTGACATCACTGGTCGTTATGACTTCAAGGTGAACGGCTTGACAGAATACATGGTACTGTCGAATTGACCATGTTTATCTTCTTTACGTAGACATATATTAATTTGAAATATCAATCCGCTCCTGATGTCAGAGGGTCGCACTAGCAGTTTGACACATCGAGTCAAGCCGAAGCCCTGCCGTAACACTGCAGGAGGTCAAGTATCTGAGGCGAGATACTTAAAGAAAACGAGCCGTTTTCTGGCTAAATATTTATACTGGAACGATTCTTGGTATAGCTCATCAAGAGTGGATTCTTCGTCTTTCAAGTAATTATAATAGTATCATCCGCATGTCTTCCCTAGACTTAGGGCAAGTACATGAAAAATCACGTCTATCTCAGACGGAGAATATTGGGATCTGCCTCAAGCATCATTGCTGAATAGCAACAGATCACCGCGACAAAACGCGTCATACCGTTCAAACATCGTGCGCGGTGGTACGCAAATAACACTAGTCAACAACCAAAATGTACCAGAAATGAAAATAGCTGATCTTAACTAATTTTGGTGTGCTGAAAACGAAAATGACATTAAAAAATGTTGATTGGCTCTAGTTTTCAAGATATATGCTACTAGTTTATTTAATTAAGTTTAATTTATATATATGACGCAACTGTTGTGGGCGACTGCATAATTTTTTCTAATGACCAATAAAAAATGTAACTAGAAGTTGATGATGCAATCCTACCTATGATTACATCACCTTTGTGTATAAATATCTTATCTCTGATAAAATTTTGCCATTAGTTAGTGCATTTGTCCTTATCAAAAGTATCGTAGTTAGAAATGCCTAGGACATGTGTGAACAGTGCTAATAATTTCTGTTACATATGTGGTGAGGTGACATTTCTATTACAAAACCGAAATACCTTGTATAACTAAAGTGATTAAGAAGGCGTACAGTTTGTATTTTGGCTGCAGAATAGGAGATCAAGATAAGAGCTGGGCGCCACACATATGCTGCAATACATGTGCAGCACATCTTAAACTGTGGTTGACTGGCAACGGCAAGCTATGCCTTTTGCAGTCCTAATGATTTGGAGAGAGCCCAATGATCATCTCAACAATTGTTACTTTTGCATGGTCCCTCCAATTGGGAAAGGCATATCAAAGAAGAAAAAAATGGACTCTGGAATATCCAAACATCCCCTCTGCAATACGTCCGGTACCACATGGCGATGACCTACCAGTTCCCAAAGTGCCAGAATCATTTTCAGCTGCTTCCACTGATGAAGAAGAGGACATTGGTGGTCCTGAACCATCAACCTCAAGCGACCCAGATTTTGAGCAAACTACATCCACTAAACCACACTTAATAACCCAAGGTGAACTGAATGATCTTGTAAGAGATCTGAATTTACCGAAGAACAAGGCGGAGCTTTTGGGTTCCAGATTGCAACAGTGGAATCTCCTAGCAGAAGATGTTACAATTTCTGTGTATAGGAACCGCCAGAAGCCGCTTATTACATTCTTTTTCAAAGAGGGTGACCTTTCTGCGTGTACAACATTTCTGGTTTAATGGCAGCCCTCAAAATCAATTACGTACCGGAAGAGTGGAGGCTTTTCATTGATTCATCCAAGACGAGTCTTAAAGCTGTTTTGTTGAATAATGGTAATGTATTACCTACAATTCCAGTTGGTCACGCAGTTCATATGAAAGAAACTTATGAAAACATTAAGCAGCTTTTGATGTGTATAAACCACGATCATCATCATTGGTCACTTTGCGGTGACTTAAAAGAGGTCGCTCTTTTGCTTGGACTACAGGGTGGATACATCAAGTACTGTTGCTTTCTTTGTGAGTGGGATAGCCGTGCACGAAGTGACCATTACATCAGAAGACATTGGCCAATCAGGCAGTCATTGCAGCCTGGCAGTAAGAACGTTGAGAACCCAGCACTTGTCGACACCAGCAAGATTTTGTTGCCACCCTTGCACATTAAGCTGGGTCTCATGAAAAATTTTGTCAAGGCAATGGAGAAAACAGATGAGGCTTTCAAATACCTCATCAGAAAATTTCCAAGACTGAGTGAAGCTAAAATAAGAGAGGGAATATTTGTTGGTCCGCAAATTCGAAAACTTCTTCATGATGACGAGTTTCTTTGCGTGTTGCATGGCAAGGAAAAAGCAGCATGGCTAGCATTTAAGTCAGTGGTGGACAATTTTCTTGAAACAACAGATCTGATAATTACAATGAAATTGTAGAAAATCTCCTTCTGAAGTATAAGAGTCTTGGCTGCAACATGTCTTTGAAAATTAATTTTCTGGATTCCCATCTGGATTTCTTTACGTCAAACTTAGGAGCGGTCTGTGATGAGCATGGTGAACGATTTCACCAGGACATTGCTGCTATGGAGACAAGGTATCACGGCAATTGGAGCCCTTCAATGCTTGCTGATTAATGTTGGACTGTGACAAGAGACACCTCATCGATTGACTACAAGAAGCAAGCAAAGAGAGCTCGAACAGCGACTGAATAATGGCAGAGTGGGTTCAAATGTGCCTTTTTAAAACATGATATGTGAACTTTAAATAATGTTTTTATTTATTCTATCATTTTATGTTGAAATATCAATTAATTGAGTTTGTAATCACAATTTTTATAATGCTAAAGTAGAAAGACTAGCTGTTCACCCCAGAGAATTAAACAAGCATACATTATTTGTATTACCGTAATGTAAATTCATCATTTAAAAAAAAACCAGAGCCAATTGGTGAATTTCATTATGACATTTGAAATCAGCATGTCAAAATCAATAAGAAATAGTATATTTAATTTCTGGTACAAAAAACTTTTGAAAATTTGTTGACTAGTGTAATCAATCATACAATTAACTTAGATACACTCAAAAGTGCGACAATATTAGACTCATGTGTGAGGATCTCAAACATTTAACTCCCCGCGAAAATATAACTTAACACTTGGTTTAATCTCAGATACACACAAAAAGTCAAAATTTGTTGTCCAGTGTTCTCTGTCGACCCAGTCAAATTCATTTTCATTGTCCACAAATCAAAATATAAAAAGGTGAGTTCCGTTCTAGACTTTGTTCCACAATTATTCTCAGTGTGGCTATCTGATACTACTACTTCATAACAGTACTACTACCAAAAATTACTAATCAAAGCGGAACATTGTTATTGTTAATCAGAATTGACCTCACTGCACTTCGGGCAAACCCATAGGTGCTCAGTCTTCCTCAGCAAATGTCGAAGAGTATGAATGCTAATTGTACCTGTAGCAGCACACTGGTTGTACATACGACGCATGTATCCTCTCTCACGTCCATCTCTGCTATTTCCACGTTTGATGTCAAACTACAACAGTCTCAGCCTTGTTGATTCATTCATTGCAGTGTCATTATCCAGCGGGCGATCATTAATTGCCCTCAGTATCTCTCCCTTATCCATCTCCAGTGTCCCCACTATGTGTGCTATCGAGGCCAGTCTGTCAGCTCTCTCATTGCCACATACCCCTGCATGACCAGGACAGTAGATCCACGCCAGTTCTTGAAGACTTGAGGGTTCTATTGATGTTTTCCATTCCTGCCGCAGCCATCCGTTCTGAACTTTCCGAAGCATGGCTTGAGAGTATGACAATATAACTGCCCTTGTTGATGGAGTTTCAGACATCCACCTCAGAGCTGCAGTCACTGCCTCTACCTCCATTCTCATGCTGGAGGTTGTTGTCATGTAGGCTCCACTCTGTTTAGCAACGACACTGCCCTTTATTCTCGCATAGAAGCCCCATCCTGATTTCTCACCACGCACTACAGACCCATCAGTGTACACAATGGTGTCATCATTATCCCCAGCATGATCACTTATCAGCTGATTAATCTCCAGCTCTGCTTTTCCATTGCCCCGAGACCTACACTCTCTGCCAAGGCTAGTGATGACCTGTTGGTAGTTTATCCAGTTCACCCCTGACTTTCTCCACTCTTCCCCTTTGGATATATTTTCAACCCTGGTCACCTGACCAATCGTAGCCTCTGCTTGTGCCATCCATGACATCCCCCACTTTATTCTTGCTCCTTTGATGTCAGCTACGTTCTCAAGTAGGGGTGTCTTTTGTCGGTGGTTACCCGAATATAGGCTTTTGCATGGGTCATCGCATATCTGGATCTAGTCGGCAGCAATCCGAGCATGTATCTCATTGTCACAATGGAGGTATCACGCGTACAGCCCAAAACTAGTCGCATCCCTTCATTTTGAATGCGTTACAGTCGTTCACACTGGGACGCTGACAGCGTGAGTATTCCTAGCCCATACTCGATTACTTAAATCACGAGCTGATGATACAGGAAAAACAGTAGTCTCTGTTCCAAGCGCGCAGCAGCCATTGTTTTTAAAATTTTTAGAGTCAGTGCTCCACAGGAAACTGGAAGGTAATGGAATAAGTTCTGAGTTTCAGTAGGGGTCGTCCACATATGACGTGACGCAATTGCTGTAATTTTAAACTCAGAAAGGGGGGGGGGGGTGTTTTCTTGTAATATTTCGTCACAAAAATTCAGACCCCTTTTGTGTGACGTCATAAATATCCTAAACCCCCTTATTTTAAATGAAATAGTGTTTTATTAATCAGGCTTTTACAAACGTCTTTCCTTTCATGTGCTTTCTCAACACGAGACAGGGCCTAAACATTGCGCTACCCAACTAAATGCCTTATTATATGCCCTACCCCACCACAATATATATATATATAAATTAAAAGCTCATCGTCAGCCCGAATACTTTCAATTTCCTAAACCTTTGTCTTTGATCTCATCGACTGTTGTCGGGGTGGTGATAACTTATTGTTTTACGTTTTAAAAGCTAATTTTAATTAGTGGCATGGATAATTTGTCTGCATTTCGTTTTATAAGGTGCATATTACATTATATTTAAAAAAAGAAATCTATAATTAAAATACAATTTAAACCAGTTAAAGTTATAACAATCATCCGATGTTTCAGCTGAGATTATAATATTAATATAAGTAAGTCGTCCACGGGGGAGTTGTTAACTAATGCAGTTAAAAATAGATTTTGAAGATGCAGGTTACAAAATCTATTTTGTTCCAGCATCATTTATGACAGACGCGATGTGGCCGTATGACCTATCACCATATCATTTATTCGTGCTAGTAACCAGTTATAATAAAACATACGAAATTACTATGAACTACTATAGAGAATAAACAGAGCAGTTACGACATTTCGTAGTTAACCAAAATACGAGTTACATTGAGTATAGGATGACATAAAAACGAAACTAAATCTATGTCACACTGGGCTGCCCAACGCTATCTTTGGCGGGAGTTGCCTGGCAAAGAGTGACGCAAATAGGAATAGCCTTACTCCCTGTACAGATCGCTTGATAGAATAACCAATAAATAAATCAATAAAATATTCACTTATCCAATGAAAGGGTAGCAAGTTCGCGACCTACCCGAAGACGCCAAGATATATTATTTTGGTGATCAGTTGTAAAAATGAGCCCTTGCATATAGGATGTAATTTTAACTTTGCATGGGGAGCAGCCTGACGCTCCCCCGGTCTGTCACAAAATCAAAGGCTCCTACGTTGTGATATACAACAGAACGCATCAGAGTATTTCATTATTCTTCAAGAAATTTGCAGACGCAAGAAGAAACTATTTTTCTCTTTATGAGAAAATCTGTTTCATACAGATAACTTGTGGCTATACAAGTAAGTACAAACAGTACGAACCTTATTTCTATTTCAGCTAGAAGTCGGAGAATACTGTGTTATGTAAAGAGGCAAATGAAACCAGAAATTGTAGAACTAAAACTAGTAGAGGATCCTCAACAAAATACGCCATATACTAAAGAAACCTCATATAAGAAATTGAGGAAAACACAAATACTGATGAATGTTTTAAATCCATGTTGGGTTGAAATGAGAAAAGGACAATTTATTATGCATGCATATTCACCATTGAAACCTTTGTAACCGATTGACCTCTGATTGTACAATTTTGTCGTTAATGTTCAAAAGTTCAACTGTTTAATAAACTTTGAGAATTACCTACATCCTTACTAAAGATCATTTACTGTTGGACAAACTTACATTGTTGTGTATGTACAGAACATTATATTGCATTACCTATCATCACCACTGTCTCTGACAAATATCACCAACTCAAGAGGAACGAACCAACCTGGGTACAAATTAACATAAGCCAAGGAAACACTATCTCTGGCGGACTTTAATTCAGTAAATCACTTACTCTAATAACACAATAAACTATCACTATTACCGGTGCATCTAAAACCCAAATCAAATAATCTCTTTAACCTGACTGTCACATAGAGATTATAAATGGTGCCGATCCCAGTCCTCTTTAACTGGCGCTGCCACATGGAGAATATAAATGGTGCCATGCACGTCCACAGCGATTCTCGCTCATACTTGTTTTTTGCTTGACGTTACATTCCTTAAAACACCCCCTCCCCCATTGTCACACTTCATTGAAAAATGTTCGCCTCTTGATGAATGACGTCATATGCCGACGACTCCCATATATGTGCATTTTATAGTTTTATGTGCGTCGCACAGCAACGCGCTGCACCGGAATAAAGCGAACGTCATTTTCTTTTGAAGGAAATTACTTGATTTCTGTGTTGTTGTTTCAGCTTGGGAATAAATTTATGGAAGCATAACTAGCTAAAGATTTGGGTGTTGAAACAAAAAATTTAGCCGTAGCAGCTTTGCACGAAACGGTAAGTTTCCTAGAAAAGTAAGGTCTTATCTTTTTGTAAAACATACTGTTATTATCGGATGAAATTTATCCTAATAGGACAGTCATTAGAAAAAACTATATAAAGAAAAGCATGATGTTCAACTTCTGATGGGTTATAATTAATTAAGATAGACAGTGTCGTTATTTTCATATAGTATTTGTAACTACACTTACCTAATCACCTAATCATGGTATCATTGCTCAGTCAAGAAAAAGGGCGCTTAAAAGACTGACGAAACGTGCGAAAAGGCATTGTGCTATCAAGAGCTTCCACAGTGTGTGTCTACCCATCTTCTCATCTCTTGTTCCATTGGGGTTTGTCTGGTTCTTGTCATCAGTTCCGTATTAATGTTGTTACTGTCTATTGTTGATCAGAATCGACGTCACTGCACTCTTAGCAAAGCCATAGGTGCACAGTCTCCCTCAGCAAATGTCGAAGGATATGAATGCTAATTGTTCTTGTTGCGCGTTGGTTGCATACACGCCGGATGCATCCTCTTATTCGTCCATTCCTGTTGGTCTTACGTTTAAAGCCAAATTCCAGCAGTCTTAGCCTTGATGTGTCATCGATTGTAGTGTCATTCTCTAACAGGCGATCGTTTATTGAGCTTAGTATCTCTCCTTATCCTTATTCAGTGCGCCTTCTCTGGGTGCTCTTGAAGCTAGTGTATCAGCTCTTTCATTGCCGCGTACTCCAGCATGACCAAGACAGTAGATCCACATCAGTTCCTAAAGATTCGAGCCTTCTATGGAGGTGATCAATTCATGTCGGAGCCATCCACTTTGGACCTTCCGAAAGCATTGATTATGAATTTGACACAATGACTGCCCTTGTTAATGAAGTCTCAGACAACCACCTAAAGGCTGAAGTAGCTACCGCTACCTCCATTCTCATGCTGGAGGTTGTTGTCATGTAAGCCCCGCTATGTTAAGCGACGATTCTGCCCTTTACTCTAGCAGAAAAGCCCAACCCTGATTTCTCACCATGGATTACAGGCCCATCAATGTACACAATGGCATCATCATCCCCAGCATGATCATTTATCAGTTTATCGATTTCCAGCTGTGCCCTCCCATTGGCCCAAGTTCTGCACTCTCTACGAAGGCTGATGATGACATGTTGGTAATTAGTCCAGATCTCATCTGATTTACTCCACTCTGCCCCTTTGAATATATTTTCAACTGTGGTCACCTGTTTAATCGTTTCCTCTGCCTGTGCCATCCACGACATCCCCCGCTTTATTCTCGCTCCCTTAATGTCAGCTATGTTCCCATGTAGGGGGTGCCTTTTGTCTGTGGTTACTCGCATATAGGCTTTTGACTGAGTCATAGCATATCTGGATCTAATCGACAGTAATCGAAGCTTGTACTGCACCGTCAAGATGGGGGTATCTTGCGTACAGCCCAAGACTACATGCATTCCTTCATTTTGAGTGCGTTCCAATCGTTCACGTTGTTATATTGACAGCGTGAGTATTCCCAGACCTTACTCGATGACAGACATGACTAACTGATTATACAGGAGAAACAGTAGTCTATGTGCCAGGTGCGTTGCGGACATTGTTTTTACGCCTGCCAGACCTCTGTTGCACTTTTGTATGATTAGATCAACATGGTACTTGTATGATAACCCGCGATCGAATGTTATTTCGAGGTTTTTCAACTTGTCTTGCCTTTCAATTTTCTGCCCACTGAAAGTAATGTCTGGAAGATCTGCTTTCAGTATGGAGTTATTCAAGGAGCACCATAGCTGTGTTGGGATTGAACTTGGAGCAGATATTCTCAAACCATTTACCTACCTCATGTAGTGGCCCGTGTATGCAATTGACCAATTCTTGTCGGTCAGAACCAGTCCTGTAAATGAATTTGTCATCAGCAAATGCCAGTGTTCGCCCCAGCCCAGTTGGCTTAATGATGGCTACTTTTACTGTGTAGATGTTAAACAGCACCGGTGATAGTGGTGAACCCTGGGGTAGTCGCGGGCAAATGCGCATTGGGTCTGATGTCCATGTTCCTAAGTGAAATTCAACTGATCTCTCAGTTAGGACAGCTGCTATCCATCTAGTTAGCCAAAGGTTAACACCGCAAGCCATTACACAGTTCATGAATGTGTCAAAGTTCACACTGTTATACGTGTCCTCTAGGTCAATTGATTCTCGTTTACCTTGGAATCACTCATTCACATCATATCTTATGTCATTCTCAAAAGCATTAGTGATCTTGTCATACCACTCCAATCCTTCTATTCTACACAAGAACTCGTTTATGAAAGTCTGTGTCTCTTGCTTTAATGTATAGATCATGGGGGAAATTGGGGTGGGGGGGGGGGGAGGGCTACTTCAAAAACTGGTAATCATCATTATCACTATACTTTAGCTCCTCTTGGAGCATAGGACTTGAACAAATACCTTCCAAGTCGTCCTGATCTATGCCATCCCCTCAAGGTCATTCAATGTCTTCTCTCATTTGCATCTCCAGTTCTCTTCACCGTGCGCTTGTCGGTGTCCTTGAACCGCTTCTACATTAACGTGCATTCAATATTGTTGTTGCCTTTAGTTTTCGTCGCTTTAATAAAATGTATTCTACATCGACGTCATATCAAGTTATTTAAGTTTTCGCAGTGTTCCCGTTTTATTAATGAGGTTTTTTGAGAGTTGTTATCTTTACAACTGTTCACGTGCTTGGAAAACACCGCAGAACCTGAATCCCAATCAACCTGCAGCTTAGGCACATGATGTGAAAATGGAAGCAATCGGGTATTATGGACGAAATAGAATTACTATTTTTTTTTAAATCTTACATGAGAGCACACCTGTGATGAAATCAATTGTGCACTTTTCGTAACTTTCGTTCTCTCCGGCAGTATCACTTCATTTCTTCATTTTTCTCCCTCATCGTCCTATTATTTGGCATATTTTATGCACTTACATTTTTGCTCTGACCACTCCCTAGACTTGTTTACGTTTCGCCATGGGAATCGTAATAATACCAGGTTAATTAGACAGGCCAGTGGATAATACGTTTATCACTTAAGTCGTCAAGTCACCTTTGATAGAGGCGATCTTTGTTGACACAATGTGGTCGCGAAAGATCGATGGAAAGAAAGCCAGATTGGCTGTCTAAGAAATCCGTCTGAGGAATGCACGCAAACACATGTGATATACGTAATCGCTTCCACTGGACCATCTGTGTATCAATATTACAGATAACCTGTCAGAGGAGAAAATATGGGCGGAAGGTTTTAGCCTGGAAATAAGTTCACCGATGTGTTTATGAGTTTGTACAAATACAATCGGAAGTATTACTGCCATATTTGAAAGAGGTCACGAGTTAAATTTTAAAATTGATATTTTAAAATACGCGGGGGATTGTAAGGATTTAACACCCCGACCCACATAGTTCTAAAGAGCTTACCATTGGTTTAATTTGAGAGTCGGAATAGACTTTGACTTTCATTGGCAAGTTGGTCTGAAAGTACAATCTGGGATTTGAACTGAGAAATGGAAAGATAATCTAGCGAAATCTAAGACACAAATCAGACTGCATCGCAATGTCAAATTAGCAACTCCCATGAGCCAGAGAGACATCGGACTAGTATTCCAGAATTAAAAATGACAGATCAAAGTATTTGGGCGTCTTTATAACTTAAAAGAGAACCCGCAATTTTAAATACAAAGACTGGAAACTGAAGGAATCAGAGCACCCGTCATAAGAGGAATACTAAAATTTCCCAGACCAAGTGTTCGAAGCATCTAATCAAAGTGCTGTGTCCACACATCTGTGCGAGGAGATTGTATATCCCATTGGGGGTAAGTTGTGAACATACAGTTTAAAATGTGAACTGTGACATGTCTGTATTTGCTAAGTGGTTATACCAGTCATAGGAGGCTGGTAACCTTAACATATGAACATAATATATTCATAAACCACTATAGCAAGCGCTGGTGATTGCTTCTTGCTAGTGGTACAGAAAACAGACAGCAGAGGTGACTCCAGACTCCGAAGGGAGCAGTGAGAAGTGATGATTTCATCACATGGGCCTAAAGTGTATAGTATTATTTTGTTAGCTATAATTACCATGTTCATGGTAATTCAGGCAAGCCATTGCTCTCGTGCTGTCTAGGCACATGTTTCCCCACTAAAGTAACCAGAAGAATAACGATGATTTCTAATCATATTCCTTGAGTTATACTGTGTATACTCAAGGAGAATAACTATTCAGAGAGGCTAACATTGGTGGGTGGACAGCGAGATAATGCGCCTGTTAATTTGCAGTACACAAACATGCTTAGCAGAAGCATTTGCTCTTTTTTTCTCCTAAAGTTCGTGGTTCGAAGCTACAAGACGGTTCTGAGACCAGACCAGTCTGAAGTAAGAATCTTTGCCGCTATCTTTGTGATTCAAGAACTGGGTTCGCCACCAACTACCTACAGTGGACATGTTGTGAAGACACCCACCTTGACATTAGGAGTGTAGTTCATCTAGAGAAGAGTCCTCAATACAAAAAAACCTGACAAAGACCCAGTGCAGTACTCAGCAAGCTAAGTCTTTTGTAACACACGCAAAGGACACTAATAACACTCAGTCCCCAATTAAGTCTCAGTGAAGACAAATTCTAAAACCTCCTAAAATCATCTTCATCCATATTTATTTAAATTTGCTAAAGACTAATTGATTATTAAATTTGTTATATGCTATTTTACAAATTCATAGTTGGTTCAGTTATTATAGACAAGAGAGCGAATGTATGATCAAAAATCTTTAATATATACATATATTTACAGCCACAGAGCCAAAATTAATTATAACAGGAATTTCGCTGAATTAACCCAGTTGGGGGCTCGAACAAGCCAAACCATTGCTTAAAACTTCACAAAAGGTACCGGATCAGATATAAGTTAGTAGTGCTCTGCCCTATGCAGCATTGTTCTTGACTTCTGAATTATCTTGTGAAAACTTCCTTGAGATAGAAGCGTCATTATCCTTCTATCTACAACTATGCCAAGAGTAATCTTGTGCGAAGGTAGACACATTTGAAGACCCATTTTAGATACTCTTGAGTTTTGGCCACTGGTGGACCACTACTGCAGAGCTAAGGGGAGGCAAATTCCGTGACAACACCAAACTTCGTTGCGTGCACTGAATCGGAAATTAATAACTACCTCCATCTACGACGATTCATATCATAAAAAGTGCCATTCTCTGCTTCCTTTGCCTTCCCAAACTCAGGAGCAGAGTTGAGTCCCCATTTTAAAGCTGCTAGACTGGAGCGTCATGTGACCCGTCTTCTAATTCGGTCTTTTTGCCTTGAGAAGCAAGCGCAGTAATGACTACGTCACCTTTTCTATTAATTAGAGATTAGATTCTCCCGTCAACCCACCCCGAGATGCCCACTATGGATTATAATTACAATACTTTCTGTGACAGTGTGAGTTTTATTTATGATATTATCCACTTGACTGCAATCTTTATCACTTTTTTCGGCTAGTTTGGAAGTCAGCCCAGAAAAGAGCTAATTCTGAGAAGGACCACTTGCTAACTATCAAAAGACGTTACATATTGTGCGTTATCCTGGTGGTGTATAGTTATCAAGTTATTATCGTTCCTTATTGCAGGCGTGTTGTTTTTAATATCAACATTTGGCATGAGCTGGGGTCTGAAGCCTCGGATAACAATGTCAATGTGTTACTGTTTCGTATATTATATTGTTAGTGTCTTCTTAATGTCTGATGATGGTAGTGTTTTAGCCTGTTCTTCAGCATCTGTGAAACCGACTGGTCTTATAATTGTTACCCCTTGGCCTTATCTGAGAGTACTTGAATAGATCTATTCATTCGTTGGCCTATTAATATAATTGTTATGCCTAAAATTCAAGAGATTTGTGATAACGTATCGATTTTTATGTTTCAGCTGTTCTTCTCTTTCTCCCCCCTTTCTCCAAACAGCGAACTATGCCCTGTTTTTATTAAGTATGTCAAATCTTCAGGATTCCTTGTTAGTTTATTTACTTATTACTGGCAGCTCTGTTTGTTCAAGATGACAGTCAACAAGAAAGAGCATGAATTTGTTTGTGGAACATGATTTAAAAAAGAAAAGAAAAAAAAGAACTGAGATAAAGAAATGCGCAGTTCACAAAACTGGAAGTTATTCTCCGCCCCCCCTATTTTTTTGGGTATTTAGACTATATTGTCTGTCTAAAAACGAAAGACATCTGAAAATATACATTCACATTTTTGAATCACTTGTTTCCATCCGCTGCACATTATTCTAATTAAGCTTCATCTGTTCTTTAGCTGTTAGTGAAGACGACAAGTGTTGCAAAACAGTTAGTAAAACTACTACTTATGTTTTATTGTTATAAAGTACCATTTTTATTTCGGCAGAACACGTCGGCCAGCCTTTTAAGTGATCACTGTTAAGTGTTTCTGAAAGATAGCAAAATGTCCACACCACCCCGAAAGATTTTAATTGCAATGGACGGCAGCAAACATTCTGACTATGCCTTTGACTGTGAGTATTGGTTACTGTGTCTGCTTTAGAAGATATTTAGGTCTCTTTCTGACTGGACGTAACATGCTTACTTTGTTTACTATTACTAACCAACATAATTTTTTTTTTTGTAATCAAAGCGAATTGTTTGGTTCTTATCATCTGCTGAAGATATTATAGATTTATTTTTTAAAATTAATAAAAGTAGCCCTGTGTAGTTCTCTGGGGTATCTGAGAAGATAAAGAAAAAATAGGACATGTCCCAAGATGCAACTAATAAGATGTTATGCGTGTGGGCAGACAGTCTCATGATGTAAACCAAATTACTATAGAAATCACTTTATTAGAGCTGTTATGACTGAGAGGGCAGCTGTAATGATTACTATTGGTTTTTCTGCATGTGCTTTGCATTCAATAAGAGTTTCCGCTGCCTCTTTCAGGGCTTCTGCTTCAGCATGGATGTTATTGCAGTATTTGCCAGTGGCGTTTGCCATAGAGTGGATTTTATTCTTTAATTTAACGAGAATGCCAGCACCCTCATTTTCAACTGCGTATTTTTTGTTGTTGCTGTATTTTGAAGGGTTTCTTCTCTACATTATGCAATTAATGTATCAGGGATTTCTTCCAGTTACACTTTTTCTTTGGATATACATTGACAATACAGTAACAACAGTTTTATATCGTGCAAAGTGCAGACGTAAGGAAAACTGACTACAACAATACGGGCGTACCAAGGGCGGCCCTTGGGAAAATAATCTACAATATGGCGCAACATAAAGGTAGAAAAAAAGTTAAGCGAAGTGAACAAAATAATGTAATCAATAAAATTTCCTCAGCAGTTGTCTGCATCTCTCTGCCCGTCCCCAGATTTTAAAAAAGTGCACTTTGTATTGTCACATTATCATTTTTGTTACCGCCCTTGTGAACTTCTTCCCTAGTTTGTATCCATTTTTTTTCTTTGTCTTTAAATTGGCTCCCACTTATCCCAAAATTCCCGGCTCTGATCTGAAGATAGTAAAATTAAAACAGAGCGCACTGCTGAAGACCGACATTAGGAAAAAGAGCAACAATTTTAATCATATTGATCTCAAATAAAAATCCCACAAAAAGATGCTTTTTGTTCTACAAACAATCGATTTAAGTGAGCGATATCGTTCACATCTGAACAATTCATCAATATGCAACTGGGTATGTGAACATACGGGATTTTCTTGAACCCCATGCCCATTTTTATGTTTGTTTTGAATAATGAAATAAAGCTAACATATTAACTCAATTTTTGTTTTTCGTACAACGGCTTTACCAGTTCCGGGGTCTTTGAAGAGACCAAGAAATAATGACTACTGCACACTCAGTCATGTGGTACATCGCGACTAATATTTGGTTGTTCATAAGGCTGGCAAACTCATCATGTCAAACAAATAGCCAAAGAAACCGCCACTAAAAGATCATGTGACTACTTGATGTAGGCCTCCTGTAAGGGGATTAGCTGCAGTGGTGGTCCGTAAGGAGCGCAAAAGAAAATGATGATATGTGAAGAAATGATAAGATGCCAACATATTACACCTCTACACCTCACGGTAGAAGGGGAACGACTAAGTAAGTGCCAACATATTACACCTCTACACCTGACGGTAGAAGGGGAACGACTAAAGTAAGTAAGTGCCAACATATTACACCTCTACACCTGACGGTAGAAGGTGAACGACTAAAGTAAGTAAGTGCCAACATATTACACCTCTACACCTCACGGTAGAAGGAGAACGACTAAGTAAGTGCCAACATATTACACCTCTACACCTCACGGTAGAAGGGGAACGACTAAGTAAGTGCCAACATATTACACCTCTACACCTCACGGTAGAAGGGGAACGACTAAGTAAGTAAGTGCCAACATATTACACCTCTACACCTCACGGTAGAAGGGGAACGACTAAGTAAGTGCCAACATATTACACCTCTACACCTCACGGTAGAAGGGGAACGACTAAAGTAAGTAAGTGCCAACATATTACACCTCTACACCTGACGGTAGAAGGTGAACGACTAAAGTAAGTAAGTGCCAACATATTACACCTCTACACCTGACGGTAGAAGGTGAACGACTAAAGTAAATAAGTGCCAACATATTGCACCTCTACACCTCACGGTAGAAGGGGAACGACTAAGTAAGTAAGTGCCAACATATTACACCTCTACACCTCACGGTCGAAGAGGAACGACTAAGTAAGTAAGTGCCAACATATTACACCTCTACACCTCACGGCAGAAGGGGAACAACTAAGTAAGTAAGTGCCAACATATTACACCTCTACACCTCACGGTAGAAGGGGAACGACTAAAGTAAGTAAGTGCCAACATATTACACCTCTACACCTGACGGTAGAAGGTGAACGACTAAAGTAAGTAAGTGCCAACATATTACACCTCTACACCTGACGACAGAAGGTGAACGACTAAAGTAAGTAAGTGCCAACATATTACAGCTCTACACCTCACGGTAGACGGGGAACGACTAAAGTAAGTAAGTGCCAACATATTACACCTCTACACCTGACGGTAGAAGGGGAACGACTAAAGTAAGTAAGTGCCAACATATTACACCTCTACACTGACGGTAGAAGGTGAACGACTAAGTAAGTAAGTGCCAACATATTACACCTCTACACCTCACGGTAGACGGGGAACGACTAAAGTAAGTAAGTGCCAACATATTACACCTCTACACCTGACGGTAAAAGGGGAACGACTAAGTAAGTAAGTGCCAACTCTATTTTTACTGTTCAAACAAAAGTTTGAATTGTCGTTGTTATTGTTCATACTTAAATAGCGTTCCTTCACTTTCAAGACACCATATGCTGTTGGAAGTGTACAAGATCTTATTCCAGAGGCTCTCTAAGGACACAAGAAAGATTAGGAACATTGTTCTCTCAAGCCTCCGTAACTAATGTCAGGTTGTGGGGCAGGGTGGCAACCTCTTCATTTAAAATAAATAGCTACACAGACTGCTTGGACACAGGTTTCGTGCAAGGTGACTAGCTGTGGTGATGGCGCCACGCTTCATAAGAAGCGAAAAGAAAAAGAAGAAACAGCAAACATTTGGTGTCATAAATATATGTATGTGATCACGTACATGTGTTGGCCGCGTCAAGATATAAAGAACAAGCAGTCGCTGATTCAGCGGGTTAACAGCTCAGATACGAACAAAATGCATTATCTACAGAATGATTGATTAAAATAACACGTTCCAGGCATTTTAAATAATTTCCTTGTTATAATAAATCATCTGTGACTACATGCTCAGTCACTGTCAAACATATATTCAGTGACTGTTTGTATAATAAGCATGGCGCACCAACTGCGATAGGCATCTTCTGATTTTGACCTTCTAATGGTGTACGCAAACACAGATTGTCAAGTACGAGGGTTCTTAAATGCTTACCGTGCATATCTCAATAGTTAAACATGCATTATCTAGACTGGAGAAAGTAACAAGAACGTATGGGATGGAAATTAATATAGAAAAAAGCAAGATATTGGTGAATAGCCATAAGAAACATGTTCCGACCAACATTACGTTAAATGGGCAAACGTTAGAAGAAGTTAACACCTTTAAATATCTCGGGTCCACTATATGTAGTGATGGAAGATCAAGTAAAGAAATCAAGACAAGACTTGAGATGGCCTCAGCTGCCATGACAAAGTTGAATGTGATCTGGAAAAGTAACATCAGTTTTCCTGTGAAGATCAAATTATACAAATCACTTGTATTATCTATTCTCTTGTATGGGTGTGAGAGCTGGACACTCACTGCAGATACGGAGCGAAGGATTCAGGCTTTCGAGCATAAATGTTATAGAAGAATTTTGCGCATTTGCTATAAAGAGCACAAAACAAATGTCTATGTTAGAGAGAAGATAAACACCTATGCAGGCCACCAAGAACCACTTTTGTCAATAGTGAAACATCGAAAGCTTGCCTGGTTTGGGCATGTAACTCGTCATGACTCCCTTTCGAAAACGATCCTTCAGGGGACAGTCGAAGGTAAACGGAGAAGAGGAAGGCAAAGAAAATCCTGGGCTGATAACATCAAAGAATGGGCAGGACACGGTTTTTCCACACTTGTACGCATTGCTGAGGATAGAGAGCAGTGGAGGACCCTGTCTGCTGATGCTTCCACCATGGCACCCCTACGACCCATGACGGGTTACGGGCTGAGATGATGATGATATCTTAACACGGGACACAAGTACGGTGGACACTTGCGTGTAGCACTAATACTTAAGTAGATCAAACATGGCGGGCTCATGGAACTTCACGTCCTTCAAACACAAAAACATTGTCTTATGGCACTCAATATAACTTCTCAGCTGTGTACAACAAATCTTGAACATATTAAAAAATGGCTCAAACATGTCTTCTTATCTCTCTTGAGGACTGACCTGTGACTTCCCTTTCTCAAAGGGTCGTAATTCGGTATTCCTATCATCTGTTATAACTCGAATCACTGCTGCACGGGTTTCATATTCCCTACTATTGTCTAGACAAGAAGAACCTCAATGCTCAATTCCTACATGCAGAAGCAGAAAACTATCATACAAAGTTAATAGCAAACAATAACAATCTGATACACTCGTTCTAACACATACCACACACCTCAGTTACCTCCCTTACATATTAATCATCATCATTTACCTTCATTCTAACACATACCACACACCTCAGTTACCCCCCTTACATATTAATCATCATCATTTACCTTCGTGTTGTTTAGGGAGCATGTAGCCACCACCGCAGCTGCTCCCCTTGCAGGAAGCCTGCACCAAGCAGTCACGTGATCTTGCCGTGGTGGATTCTGAGACAATTTGTTTTAAATGATGAAGTTGCCAGCCCCATACACAAACATTTATTAGTCGCCTTGTACGACATGCCTGGGGGCGCAGTAGTCATATTCTTTCTTTGTCTCTCCAGAGACCCCCGAGAACTACACGGGGGCCCCCTTTCTTACCAGTCTAGATCTTCTTCTTGGTGTATTCAATACATTTGTAAAAGTGTATACGCCATCTCTGTTTATTGAGACTATCATTAAGTAACAACCTATTTGTCAACCACAGGGTATTTGAAATACTTCTACAAGGACAGAGACGATGTTCTTATTGTGTATTGTGCCGAACATCTCGGTTTGACGTCAGCTCGTAAGTTGTTTCGTTTTGTGAATTTATTTGTGGCCAAAGTTAATTGTTATATAATGTTGCCTTTTTTTATATTCACAAGTAAAAGCAAATTCAGGGCCTTAGAGGAGGATCACATAAAGCAAATTAGAGGAGGATCACATAAAGCAATTTAGAGGAGGATCACGTCAAGCAAATAGGCTTGCTAAAATGAATTTAACATTTGCATAGGCAGCTGTGGTGGAGAACCATACAAAGAAAACACAGGTTTATGGAAGGGAACCAGACAAATCAAACACAAAAACATATGGTAGTGAAACAAACAAAACAAACACAGATATATGTAAGGGAACTAATAAAAACAAACAGGCCTATAGAAGGGAGCCAGACAAAGCAAACACAAACCAACTGAGGTGAACTAAACAATGCAGGCGCAGAACTACGATGGAGAACCAGACAAAGGAAACACAGACCTGCGATGGAGAACCAGACAAAGTACAGACATATCTACAGAGATGAGCTAGACAATGCAAACATATGCCTATGACTGAGAACAAGACACAGACATACGAAGGAGAACAAGCCAAAGTGAACACAGAATTATGGAGCAGAACCAGACAAAAACTAATTCCTCTTCTTCTTGTTCGTACACATCTCAGCCGTCTATTTGAATGTTTTCAAAGAAAGCAGTAGTCAGCTTGAGGCTACTGGCATCTCCGTAGAGCTCGTCCAGGAATGGTACTGGTGGCGGTCATATGCGCTTTCTCTGTTCCACATATGTTGGGCATCTTTGAAGCAGATGTTCAGCAGTCATTTTATCAGTGCCACAGTTACAACCGTAGTTTCTATCTTTAGCGTGTTGAATAGATGGTATCCCAATCTGTTGTGGCCCGTGCGGAGTTTGAAGATTGTCTCGATGTTTTGTCCACGCAAAGGAAGACGGTCGCCTAGGCTGACATGTTTTGGGTGAGGCACCAGCAAGTTCTACTTGCCATAATTTGTAAAAAGATGGAGGGAGAAATCCGATGGAGATAAGGCCGAAAATCAAAGAGTACATCGCTTATAGCGCCCTGTGACAAAATACTAATTCTCAGGAAACAACCAACATGCCCTTCGCATGAGCCAACATGAAAGCAGTAGGCGAGGGCACTTCAGAGAGACAAGAAACGAACGGTACTAGAGGAAGCCAAAGCAATGCGAGGTTTACGGGCAGGTGTAAAGAATGTACAAATTCCCATTTTTCACTCTCTAAAAAGCGTAGCGATATAATTTCCCACCGCCCCCTCCCCGGTAGAATGACTACACCACAGCATAACACATGCTCATTAAAGTGGTGGTCGCTGTAGCAATTTGTCCTGTATGATGAGGTTTCATAAACCTCATAGTCTCATAAACCTCATAGTCTCATAAACCTCATAGTCTCATAAATCTCATAGTCTCATAAACAACCTTACCTTCTTTGCTTCGTACAACATAACTGGTGAACATAGTAATCTTATTCTGTCTCTCTACTTTAAGAGCACCCGAGTGGCAGAGTGGTTTGAACGCTTGCTTCTCGAGGCAAACGGACCTGGTTCAAAACCAGGGCACTTTGCGCACCAGTCTTCACCGATGTAAAAAAAACTAATGGGCATCTGGCTCTGCTCTTGAGATAGGAAAGATAAAGGCAGCGAGGAAGGTAAACAGTCACTCTCACCGCATAAAGCGGAAACCTAGTATACGTGAAATCTCTAACACTTCACTTCTCTACGGCAGTATCTGCGATGGGTCTACATTTACCGTTTACTTCCTGATAGATTCGAGGAAATCACATGGGGTATACAGAGGAGAACTAGCCAATGAAATCAGAAATATGTGACAACAGTGACATCTCTATGGATGGTTCTAAATTAAAAACAACAACCAACAAATCAACTCTCAGTAATGTCCACAATTTTCAAATTAACTTCGAATACCCTTTGGTAAGGTTAAAGATTTATAAATAAATGCCAGAAAAATTTAAATAAAATTTCCTGAAGTGGCAACACTGTCTACCTAAAAACTAAGGATTCAAAAAGATGGATTACCTTGTAATACTGCCAACCGGTTTCCTCAGTGTGTCCTATCCATCGCCAACGTCTTCCTTTAATCTCTTGTTCCACTGAAACTTGTCTCGTTGTGACATCAGTTCAACATTAGTGATCTTTTCATACCACTTCTATCCTTCTATTCTACGCAAGTACTAACTTTTGAAAGTCTGTAGCTTCTAAGTTGTTGTTTTTGTTGTTCTCCATGTTTCAGGTCCATACAATAGGACTGACTTGATATTTATGTTGAAGATTCTGATTTTTGTGTTGCAACTGATTGCTTTTAATCTCCATATATTTCACAATGCAATAAACGCTCATTTTCGCATGTTGGTCAAAGACAGGTGTATGTTCATTGGTCCAGACCTCCAGGATGACCCAAAGTTCGCTGGGAGGACAAAATTAGACAATCTCTGAACGACCGAGGACTAGACTGGAGTCAGACCATGAAGAAGACAGCCGAAAGGATAGAATGGTTCTCTCTGTGGCAATTCTCTGCACCTCAGGTTAGAAGAGAAAGATAGAATAGCACTCTCTCTGGCAAATCTCTACACCACAGGATAGAGAAGTAAGATAAAATGGAACTCTCTGGCAAACCTCAACACCACAGGATAGAAAAGTAAGAAAGAATGGAACTCTCTGGCAAACCTCTACACCACAGGATAGAAAAGTAAGATAGAATGGAACTCTCTGGCAAACCTTTATACCACAGGATAGAAAAGTAAAAAAGAATGGAATTCTCTGGCAAACCTCTACACCACAGGATAGAAAAGTAAGAACGAATGAAACTCTCTGGCAAACCTCTACACCACAGGATAGAAAAGTAAGATAGAATGGAACTCTCTGGCAAACCTTTACACCACAGGATAGAAAAGTAAGAAAGAATGGAACTCTCTGGCAAACCTCTACACCACAGGATAGAAAAGTAAGATAGAATGGAACTCTCTGGCAAACCTTTACACCACAGGATAGAAAAGTAAGAAAGAATGGAACTCTCTGGCAAACCTCTACGCCACAGGATAGAAAAGTAAGATATAATGGCGCTCTCTCTGGCAAACCGCTATACTCCAGGGTATAAGAGAAAAGTCTAAGTAAGTAAGGAGGTAAGTAAATCTTTTAAAAAAAGGTGTCCTCACTCTATCTCACATCCTTCCATCCTCGACAACTTTAGCCGTCCAAAGCTCAGATGCCACGGCAGTAGCCAGAATAGTCAAGGAAGAGGAAGGCGATATAGCTAACTTGGTGGCTCAGTTTCAGAAAAAGTTACAGACCGCCGGGGTAAGTCACGTGCCATTTATCCTCACATCGTGTCATTATTCATTGATCATCAACATAATGTCCATTTATCCTCACACCGTGTCATTATTCATTGATCATCAACATAATGTCAAATTATCCTCACATCGTGCCATTATTCAATGATCATCAACATAATGTCCATTTATCCTCACATCGTGCCATTATTCATTGATCATCAACATAATGTCCATTTATCCTCACATCGTGTCATTATTTATTGATCATCATCCTAATGTCTATTTATCCTCACATCGTGTCATTATTCATTGATCATCAACATAATGTCATATTATCCTCACATCGTGTCATTATTCATTGATCATCAACATAATGTCATATTATCCTCACATCGTGTCATTATTCATTGACCATCATCATAATGTCTATTTGTCCTCACACTGTGTCATTATTCATTGATCTTCATCACAACGTCCATTTATGCTACCTACAGAGCATAAAGCCCCTTCTGCAGGTGGTCCCATTTCAGGAAGCCTGCACCAAGCATCCACATGCACTAGCAGCGGTGGGTTCTGTGACAATTTGTGTTACATGATGAGGTTAACGGCCCCTTGCACAACCTGATATTTGTTGTCTTGTACGACATGCCGGAGGTTGCAGTAGTCCTATCATTTAGTTTCACGTCTTTATAGATATACACAGAACCATACATTTATTGCTGCGTCCTTTGAGCTGATCATCTTCTTGGCTAAGCAGTTAGATCGCTCACCTATCGGCAGTAAAGTTACCGCGTTCCGGGATCAAAACCTGGTAACATCACGCCCCAGCCTACCCAGCTGTAAATGGGTACCTGACTCTGCTTTTGAGTTAGGGAAGGCAGAGACAGCGAGGAAGGGAACCGGTCACCATACATCATAAAGCTGGACCTAGTATGGTAAAGTTTCTAACACCCATACCCTACGGCAATATCTGCAATAAGGCTACCTTTATCAAGCTGCAAGTAGTGGTAATGGAATACCCCACATTTACGCTCGTGGTTAAATTGCTGAATACGGACAAAATGTCCGTTTACAGAACGCTTCAAATTTGTTCCTTTACCTTCTACGTGCCACTGACCGCTGCTTTCTCGGGTATATTTTTTTTTACCGCTCCAAGTTTTCCAGGAGGTCGAGTGGCACAGTAGTTAAAGCGCGCTTGCTTCTTGAATAAATAGTACTCTCCATTCTCTCTTTGTCTCACAAGAGCTCTACACCTCACGGTAGAAGGGGAACGACTAAGTAAGTCTCACAAGAGACACCTGGGAAACTATACGAGACAATACACTACATTACTGAAACGTAAGGCTACATTACTGATGTGTAGCACTACATGACTGATATGAAACTGTCACAGAGAGTTATGATCTATTCAGAAGGGACCAACCCAAGTCTTAATCCCCCTATCAAAAATCTATGACAGTAACATTACATTACTGATACGTAAAACTACATTACTGATACACAATGCCACATTACTGATATGTAACACCACATTACTGATAGGCACACTACTTTACTGAGACGCAACACTATATTATGGATACGTAACATTACAGTACTGATACGCAACACTACATTATGGGTACGTAACACTACAGTACTGATACGCAACACTACATTGCTGATACCTAACACGACATTACTCACACACAACACTATATTACTGACGCACAGCACTACATAACTGATATATAATACTGCATAACTGATATATGACACTACATTATCGATACACATTATATTCACCATAATCTCAGCCCGTAACCCGTCATGGGTCGTAGGGGTGCCATGGTGGAAGCATCAGCAGACAGGGTCCTCCACTGCTCTCTATCCTCAGCAATGCGTACAAGTGTGGAAAAACCGTGTCCTGCCCATTCTTTGATGTTATCAGCCCAGGATTTTCTCTGCCTTCCTCTTCTCCGTTTACCTTCGACTGTTCCCTGAAGGATCGTTTTCGAAAGGGAGTCATGACGAGTTACATGCCCAAACCAGGCAAGCTTTCGACGTTTCACTATTGACAAAAGTGGTTCTTGGTGGCCTGCATAGGTGTTTATCTTCTCTCTAACATAGACATTTGTTTTGTGCTCTTTATAGCAAATGCGCAAAATTCTTCTATAACATTTATGCTCGAAAGCCTGAATCCTTCGCTCCGTATCTGCAGTGAGTGTCCAGCCCTCACACCCATACAAGAGAATAGATAATACAAGTGATTTGTATAATTTGATCTTCACAGGAAAACTGATGTTACTTTTCCAGATCACATTCAACCTTGTCATGGCAGCTGAGGCCATCTCAAGTCTTGTCTTGATTTCTTTAATTGATCTTCCATCACTACATATAGTGGACCCGAGATATTTAAAGGTGTTAACTTCTTCTAACGTTTGCCCATTTAACGTAATGTTGGTCGGAACATGTTTCTTATGGCTATTCACCAATATCTTGCTTTTTTCTATATTAATTTCCATCCCGTACGTTCTTGTTACTTTCTCCAGTCTAGAGGTAAGGTCTTGAAGTTCTGATTCTGATCCAGCTATCAGATCAATATCATCAGCAAAAAGTAGGTTACACAGAGGTCGGCCTCCAATCGATATGGTTGATTTATAATCGTAGAGAGCCTCCTGCATAATATGTTCTAGATATATATTAAAGAGCACTGGTGACAGGATACATCCTTGGCAAACTCCTACAGTTGTTTTGAAAAATTCTCCAATGTCGTTGCTTACAAAAACAGCACTGCTTGCGTCCTTGTATAGTGCTTCAATGATATCTATGATGTTGGTATCAAAATTGAATTTTCTCATTACTTGCCATAAGCCTTCATGCCAGACTCGATCGAAGGCTTTTGTGAAATCGATGAAGTTATGGTATAAATCGTGTTGATGTTGGAGATGTTTTTCGATAAGTAATCTAATATTGAAGATTTGTTCTGAGGTACTTCTTTTTGGTCTAAAGCCAGCCTGTTCCTCTGACAAGATTTCTTCTGATTTCTGTTTTATTCTGTTCAAAAGTATCCTTAACATTACCTTACTTGGATGACTAATAAGGCTAATGGTTCTGTAGTTCTTGCACATTTTTAGATTTCCTTTCTTTGGAAGCGGTATTACTAATGACTGCGTCCATTCTTTTGGCCATTTTTTTGTACTCCATATCTTCTGGCAAATTGTTGTCATGATTTTTACTATATCTGGTCCTCCATATTTCAAGAGCTCTGCTGGTATATTATCCACACCCGGTGACTTCCCTCCTTTCATCGAACATATAGCCTCTTCCACTTCTTCCCGTAATATTTCTGCATTTCCGAGTTCCCTGTTTTCGCACTTAATGTTGTTTAATATGCCTAAGTCAGTGTCAAGTTTACAATTATATAATTCTTTACAATATTCTGTCCACCTTCTCGTTACAGCTGTTTTTTCATTGAGCAGAGCCCCATTGCTATCTTCTATGACAGTTACCCTGGGCTGTTGAGGTTTTGATAGTTTTCTTAATGTGTCAAAAGCTGCCTTGCTGTTACCTTTTATTAGCCCCGTATTAATGGACTCACATTGATCAGCTACCCATTTTTCTTTGGCCTGTTTCATTTTCTTCCTAATATTTTTGTTCACCATACTGTATTGCCATGCTGCTTCAGGAACCTCTTTCTTAACCTTTTTCATTTCCCGCCGTGTATCACATAACTTTAGAATGTCATCTGTAACCCATGGTTTGTTTATTTTCTTTCTTTTACCAAGTATTTCTGTTGCTGATTCAATGAGCACGTCTTTCATGTTCTCTGTGATTGAGTTGATATCATCCTCCAAAAAGTTGAGAGCTGCGAATTTTCCTCCAACAGTTGCCTCAAAGATTCCCGCGATTTCTGGATCTTTCAGTTTGTCTAAATTGAATCTTAACTGAGAACATCTGTTTTGATTATAGTTCTTTTTAAGTTTAAGCTTGAGCGTCATCAATACCATGTCGTGATCACTACCAATGTCGGCGCCAGGAAAAGTCCTAGTCTTGGCTTTATTAATACTGGACTTGAATCTTTTGGATACAAGAATAAAATCAATTTGGCCATGTATCTCAGTTTTTGGGGCATGCCACGTTGTTCTTCTTGATAACTTATGAGGAAATAGACAAGGGTTAGTTTATAGTTGCTGGCAAATTCTAGTAGCCTTAGTCCTCGATCGTTGGTTTCTCCTGTCCCAAATTTCCCTACTGTACCAGCCCAGTGACCGTATGCATCTGGCCCTATTTTAGCATTCCAATCACCTAACACGATGAGAAGATCTTTCTTTGGAATTTTCTTAATTGCTTCATCCAGATTGTCATAAAATGTATCAATTGCCTCATCCTCATAGTCAGTAGTGGGGGCATATACCTGTATGATGGAGATGTTCTTTGGATGTGCTGCAATACGAATGGTGATAAGCCTGCTATTTATTGGGGTGCAGCTGATGACAGAGTTCAATCTATCTTTATGTACGATAAAACCTACTCCATGCTGATGTTTAGACTCATCTCCACTAAACCAAATTTTGTGACCATCATCCGTTATTGATTCACCTAATCCTGTCCATCTGACTTCTGCTAGGCCCAGGATGTCCCACGAGTATCTAACAAGTTCATGCGTTAGTTCTTTGACTTTTCCACATGCATATAGCGTGCGTACATTCCAAGTTCCAACAACAAAGCTTTCTCTTGGAAGTTTCAAAACAGGTGTTTGTACCCCATTCGCTGACTTATCACTCTCAAGGGGCAATGAGAGCGCGGTCGTTGTTAATCCGGGCATCGGCCGATCCGGCAAATTATTACTGAGTTGACTTTCCATCATAGCATTTCAGTGGGCAAGAGGTTTGCTTGGCGGTGCCCATCTCCTCTCCAAGTATCCTTGCAGGTACATACAAAAATGTACCTGGAGCAGTAACAATAGCCCTCAATAAATCTGTAATGTTTTGAAACACTGTCCGATCGACACATCACAAAACCGCCATTTTGGCTGTTTGTATCAACACAAACAGCGAACTCACATGATAGGCAAACTTGATGTTTTCATCTTTAAAATACTTAGCAACATAATCCAGAAAAAGCCAAACACACTACAAACTCATACAGCCTTAATAAGGGCTGTTACCACTGATGCAGCCTCCAAAACGACGACATGAAATACACAACACAAAAGTGCGGCCTACCACGCCGCCATCTTGGCCTACATTATATTACCGAGACAAAATTAATTAATGATACATAACACTACGTTACCGATGTATACCACAACATTAATGATACATGACACCACATTACAGACATATAACACTAAATTACTGATACATATCACTTCATTACTTATACATGACACTATATTACTGACATGAAAACGACATTACTGATACAAGACACTACATTACTGATATATACCGGTACGTTATATATACACACACACACACACATATATATATATATATATATATATATATATATATATATATATATATATATATATATATATATATATATATATATATATATATATATATATATTCTATATAAATAAAAGGCAATGTATGTATGTACCGGTATGTTCTTAATACAAATCCGCATGCCTTATTATTCCTTAATAAATTTTGGCAGACAATCTCTTTAGTTACCGCCGGGTAACGCCGTGCAATTATTTCATACTTTAATATTGGGATTATGACTTAGATTTTATTTAAAGTTTTTCTATTAAATGTAAAGAAGCCATTAAATTCTCCGGGGCTATAACCAAATAAATAGATATCCCAAAATATCAAGGGACGTAACACAAATGTTAAAACTATTATTTTATGTTTGTTATTAATAACCATACGTTTGCATATTGATCCACCTAAATTGTGTAATGGAACCAGATTTTGTGTTGAACCTCATGCCAAACTTGACAGAAGTAACAATATTAACAGGTTGTTCCAGGGGAGAAGAAGCATTCATTACACGCATTCCTATTTTCCCAACTGACATGCCTTTTGATTTCAAGCAACTGCAATATCCTGTACGTCTTGCATTTGCAGTGACAGTAAAAAAGGCCCAAGGACAGTCACTTAATGTAGCAGGCATTAACTTAGAAAATCCGTGCTTTTGACGCGGACAACTATAAGTTGCTTGCGCCAGGGTGGGCACACCAAGAAATTTATTCATTTTTGCCCCAGGCGGCAACACCAAGAATATTGTATATCAATAAGCACTGGAATAAATGTAGAAATAACGATAGATAAATATGACACGGTGTAGTCAAATATATTAATTGTAACTTATGTAACTTCCATGTGTGTAACTTATGTATGTAAATTTTATAAAGCGTTAGTAGAAAATCCGGGTAACGCCGGGTACTTACAGCTAGTGTGTGTATATATATATATATATATATATATATATATATATATATATATATATATATATATATATATACTTATCCCATCGCTTTATCAGTGCCTCAAAACCTTTGGTCTGCTGTTTCAGCCACATTCGCAACTCATGTTCAACCTCTTCGTCATCCGCAAAACGTTTACCGCCAAGGTGAGATTTTAGTGGACCAAACGGGTGGAAATCGCTCGGAGCTAAGTCGGGGCTGTAAGGCGGATGTTCCAGAAGTTGCCACACTAGTTGTTCAATTTTCTCCAGGGTTAATCGAGCCGTATATGGTCTGGCATTGTCATGGTGGAGCAATACTCCTCTAGTCAGTAGGCCTGGACGTTTTCTTCAAATTGCATCCCGAAGCACCAACAGAACTTCACAGTAAGATGCAGCTTTCACATTCTCACCTTTCTTCTGGAAATGGGTTAACAGCACTCCTTGAGAATCCCAAAACACTATAAGATAACCTTCCCAGCTTATGGCGTATCCTTGAATTTCTTAGCAAAAGGTGAAGAAGGATATTTCCATTGCATTTGAAGCACGCTTTGATTCGGGTTGGTAGGGATGCACCCATGATTCGTCCCCAGTAACAATCCTGTTAAGCATGTCTTCTCCTTCATTTGCGTACCGAGAGAGATGTTGCAAGGACAGACCCATTCGGTTCATTTTGTGTTCCTCAGTCAGTTGTCTGGGCACCCACCTTGAGCCCACATTCCGGAAATTCAAACGATCATGCATTATGCTGTAGGTTAAACCATGAGAACACCATATTGCAGTTGCTACACAGTCTATCGTTACTCGCCTGTCAGCTCGAATCATCTCCCCCACCCGCCGCACAGATGCTTCTGTCGCAATCTGAAGAGGACGACCAGGTCGGTCTTCATCAGCAATTTTTGAGCGTCCTTGAGAAAATGTATCGACCCAGTTATGTACCGCTTTACGCGACAAACACTTCTCACCGTAAACAGGAAACATTTCCTTATGAATATCCTTTGCAGGAAGTCATTTTGCCCCCCAAATACGCACAATAGCACGCTGTTCTTCGGTCGTAAACTCCACGCGCACGGTCGCCATTGTTATCTGAGCTGCGCATGCGCATGCGACACCTAGCGTCTGCTACCTAAAGTAATCACTATGCTGGATGTTGCTTCCACTTAATGACACCTTTAGAAACTACCAACTACAATTTTCAGCTATCCCATATCAGTTTGTGACCTACTTACTGACTTCCCCTCATATATACACACACACACACACACACATATATATATATATATATATATATATATATATATATATATATATATATATATATATATATATATATATATATATATATATATATATATATATATATATATACGGATATTTATAAATATATATATAAAAGGCAAATTATGTTTCTATGTTCTTAATACAAATCCGCATGCTTTATTATTTCTTGATGAATTTTGGCAGACTCTCTTTAGATACCGCCGGGGTACGCCATGCAGTTACTTTATAAATTAATATTGTAATTATGACATTATGAGTAATTACAGTTTTTCGTAACAAATGTAAACAGATCACGGGCTATAATCATTAAATAAAAATTCATGAGTAATCAAGGGAAGTAATACAAATGTAAAAACTATTGTTTTGTTTTTGTGACAACTGCCATACTTTTCCATATTTTACAACATAGTTAAAAACTATTAACCACACTCTTTTAATTTGAAGGAAAATTTAAAAAAAAGCAATCACTATACAATGTTGATCCGTATCCGAATAAAAGTAAGACTCACCACGTGGTGTGCTTTATTTTTCTATGCGTAATACAGGGCCGTACTCAAACAAGTGCTGAACTGATCAAGGGAAACAATCAAAATTATGAATCAAGGGAAACAATCCAAACAAAAAAATTACGTCGTTATTTCCAACGTCCACATAACTAATTCTTCAGTTTCATTGAAATTTCTTAATATAGCTGATAATCTCAGACCTAAGGGTCTATTATATTTGGACATGCTCCCTAATATAACCAACTATGTTGAAAGGGACGCGCCTCGCCAAAAATGTTATTTAAAAAAAAAAAAGAAATTTCTTTATTGAAATATTTAAAATGAACATGTGTTGTAAACTCAAACGGAATGCGAATAATGTTTGGAAAAAAAAAAGGTTGAACCAAAACGAGGCAAAATTGTATTTAAAAAAAAAAAAGTTTTCATAACTGAATCAGATCACAACTTCGTTCATTAAGAAAAAGGTCTTTATCACATTGCTTGACGGAGGGTATTCTATAATTGGGCATGTGCCAATCTTAAACGAGTGCGCCTCGCCAAAATAAGGCAAAATTTAAGTTTTTTTATATATTTTTTTTTTGGGTCATTAAAACAAAGAAACTAGCTCAAAGCTAAACAATACACCAGAACGAAAGATCTTCTTTATTTAGCCATGTGTCCTAATATAACAGGCGGTATCCGTATGTCTAGGTTGAATAGGTCATGTCTCACCGAAAAGAGAAACTTTTATTTTAAAAATACAGCTCAACACAATCACTATGCCTTTCATATTTGAAGTGTGTATGACAGAAAATAATAATCATGTTTTTTAACAAGCAATAATGTATATATGTTTGAAAAGAACGTGCTACGAAAAGCAGTATTAAGAACGTTAAAACAGGATGAGTTGGACTATTCTTTCTTGGTGCGCCAGGTCAGAAAAGGAAAAATATGTCTTATTAATTTGCTTCTTGCTAAAACTCTTAAGCAGAATAAAATTGCTTTTGCGATTCCATCGTAAGAAATAAGAGTATTTTGGAAAATCTATGAAGAACATTGAACAGCAAAAGCGAAATCATTCTTCTGGTGGAACCATAAGGAATAACAATATTTTGTGCGGCTTGCATTTGCAATTACTGTAAACAAGGCACGAGGATAGTCACTTAAAGCGGTAGTCATTAACTTGAATGAAAATTCATTTTCACTCGAATATCAAAATATTATTGTTTGATTTTGACATTTCATATGTTTCCTATGCAGTTACTAGGAAAAAATCTGGGCAACGCCGGGTCCTTACAGCTAGTATATATATATATATATATATATATATATATATATATATATATATATATATATATATATATATATATATATATAATATATATATATATATATATATATATATATATATATATATATATATATATATATATATATATATATACATACTGTATATATACATATATATATAACGACATTAATGATACACGACACTACATTACTGAGTATAAACGAAAAAAAAATAAAATATAATGTTATTGCTACTTACAGTGTTTTGTCAATAGTGCTGTAGATATGGTGTTGCTATCAGACGATGACGAAAGTATCTTCATTTCTTAAATTTCCAGATCAAAGGAAACGTTATTCGGCTGTCGGATTCCAAGCCCGGAGAAGCTATCGTGAGGGTTAGCGAAGAGAACAAAGTGGATATGATCATAACAGGAACACGTGGCCAAGGCACCATCAGACGAACTTTAATGGGCAGCGTTAGCCAGTATATTGTCCACCACGCCCAGATTCCAGTTCTGGTCGTCAGACAGTAGGACCTGTCTTCGCGGGAGTGCTCAGTTTCCCACTAAAATGTTGATACGCATTCTCAAATATATTTGACAGAAACAATATCTCAAATGTCTATTTCAGTTATTATTGTTTACTTTTGTTGTTTTGTTAAGGGGTAGGGAACTCTGCGGTTTTTTAAAGGGAGCAGAGGAGTTGGGGGGGGGGGGAATTAGCGCAGTGTTTGCAGTGTTTCTTTGTATTTGCATTGGAAAAAAACGGGGAGAGGTGGGGAATGCAATTTTGAATACAAGCTAAAATAAAAGGGATGAAAAACAAAAAAAAGTAGTAAAATAGAGAGAATTTTCCGCAAGTCAAGGGGACTTGATATGAATTTGTTGAAAGCGTGTTCCAACTAGGGAGATAACGGGCAGTCAGTGAATGAGAAATGAGAACCAACAGCAGACAAGAACAAGTTGGCCATGAACGAGGGCACAAGAGAGGCTCGGTGAAATGGCGGGCAGGGCTTCGTGTTGTATGTGGAGTTACCGCAAAAGGGGGGGGGGGGGGGGGGGGGGGGGGGGGGGGGGGGGGGGGGGGGGGGGGGGGGGGGGGGGGGGGGGGGGGGGGGGGGGGGGGGGGGGGCCGTTCTGATGATCAGATTGTCTCCTGTTGTAACGCTGTGTATAGTTTCCTATAATATTATGAACAATTAAACTGCCTAAGGGACATTTATGCGACTTTTCACCGAAGTGTTACTGAAGCATACCTGTCAACCTGTACGAATTTTTCGCGTACAATGTACGTATTTTTGATACTTTTAGCAGTGTACGGCCGTACAGACTCGTTGTACGGATTCTCTCTCTCCCCGCCCCCCCCCCCCCCGCCCCCCCCCTATCCCCCCCCCCCCCCCCCCCCCCCCCCCCCACCCCCCCTCCCCCCCCCCCAAAAAAAAAAATCGGAAATTTTTAAAAAAAAATTGTTTTTATTATAAAATAAAATTCTAAAAATATTTTCCAACCCAAGTTTTTTTACATTTTAAAAATGAAAATATTTTCTAGCCCAGGTTTTTTTTTAAACTGATTTTTTTGTGTTTTTAATTCCGGGAATCTCGGCGTCTGTTTTTAAACTGAGGTCTCTTCCAGCAATCAATCAAATCCTTTTATACCCAACAATTCGGCAAAAACTTTGAATTCGGCAACCAACACTTTCGGTTTTCAGCGTGACATGACGTATTTTTAAAGTTACCTGTTATCAACCACGCTTGCCAAGACACTTCGACGCCATTTTGTTTGAAAAAAGCTAAGTACTTATAACTTGGTTAAATATTGCTGTTGTTTTGCTTTGTTGCAATTTAATCGCTGTCTTAATCTTTCCAGTTATATCTTGCCCTTCAGTATATTTCTGATAAATTAATGTCATAATATTCTGTGTAGGCTCTACATAACTAGAAAAAAAAGTTTGTTTGCGTTGAGTAGGCCTACTTTATTCTAGCGGTCATTTTTTCTTCCTAGATTTGATATTCTGTTCATAATTTGGTAAATTTTTTTAGTTTTTGCTGTTGGCTGTTTGCTTTGCTTCGTTGTATTTTATTTTTGTCGTTCTCTTAATCTTTCCAGTTATATTTTGATCATTTAAATATTTCCAATAAATTAATATCATAAAATTCTGTGTAGGCCCTACAAAAGTAGAAAAAAAAGTTTATTTGCGTTGAGTAGGCCTACCTACTTTATTCCTGCGGTCGAGATTCGCTGCTCTATTTTTTAATAAAGTGGCAATCTAGTATCACTGGTCTAGGCTACCAACTCTTAAATAATAATTCTGTAAATTTTTGGTGGTACGTTTTTCTTCCTAGATTTGATATTCTGTTCATAATTTGGTAAATTTTTTTTTTTTTTTTGCTGTTAGCTGTTTGCTTTGCTTCGTTGTATTTTTTTTTTTTTTTTGGTCGTTCTCTCAATCTTTCCAGTTATATTTTGATCATTTAAATATTTCCAATAAATTAATGTCATAATATTCTGTGTCTGCCCTACATAACTAGAAAAAAAGTTTGTTTGGGTAAACTTCGCTGCTTTATTTTTCAATCAAAAAATCTACATAGACTGCAGGAGGTCCATGAATGCGGACACACTCACTTCTTTTTAACAGTGTAAGATTAATATTGAAACATGCTGTGCAGACTTTAAGCCCACAAATGCATTTCTGGAAAGTGCTAGAAGTGCATGTGTTGATTATAATACAAAACACTGTGCATCGAAAGAATAGTACCTCACGATCAATAAGTTTTTTATATGTAAAGAACAGCATGAGACTATTAGCATGTTTTATATCACACTAATTCAAATGCTAATAGATTTGTATGTGTCATTTCTCGTTTTAAAACTGTTTAGTATAATTTATTAATATATTCTTTGCGTAAGGATTTTTGGGTGTTTGTAAGGATTTTTTTGGTCCGGCATACAGGTTTTTGTCTCAGGAGGTTGACAGGTATGCTGAAGCCATAAGCAGGAGCAAAGAATAGTAACAGTGCATCTTATCAGGCCCGCCATACATGGCTGGCTTTACCAGTAGGCGAACTAAGCAGTCGCCAAAATCGAGTGAAGTAAAAAAAAAAATAACGAAATATTCATTCCAAATGGACAAAACATGTATTATTTTCTGTGGCCCTTATACACCATTGTAAAGAAGTGTGCATGCATATATTTGCATCATAACATTTATGTGTATGTGTCATGTGCTTGAGTATCTGTTATTTTATTTGTTGGATTTCGTTGACGTGATTCCCATCTTGTATCGAGGTACGGTACGCACATTTCAACCTAGACTGGGGCCCGGAGGTTGTATCTGAGCGTAAAAGGCATTCAAAAATAAGTGAACGTTGGCAACGCATGTATTCGCGTTGATAATTACAAAGACCTGAAAATAAGAATTAGTTTCTATTAGCTAGCACAGGGCCAAATTTCACACACACACACACATACGCACGCATACACACACACCCACATACAGTGCAGTCCACGCGGAACTCGCGTAAGCAGTACCTGTTCTAGATGTTGCTGATTCTAACCCTATTTGTACTGTGGATTTAACATATGGCTCATTGTCTACAGATAGGACCACAGCACACAATAGCTGACATTAATAACCAATAACACCTGGAACAGGTACTGGCTCTTTAATGAATACTGTACGCACACAAAGCCACACACGGTTATCAATACGCATGAACAAGCAGTACACAATGCAATGAAGAATGCCCAAATAAGCTGCTAAACACTGTAGCTCAATATAATAGCAAAAATAGTTACCGACATAATCCAACCAGTAACTACACACTGACTATCGCTCATAGGCAGAGTCCAGTACCAAAGTAAAGCAATACATAATTGCAAGATTCTACGTAAATAATATCCAGGAAAGAACTACTAGGAAAAATCACATCACCAATCTAGTAATATATCAATAATCCTGAACACCTGAAACAATCGGCAAGCACAAAGCAAAAATGGCATTCATATAATCTCCCAGCAAAACTGCTGACAAAGGCAACAAACGTCCGAACAGGACGGCGGGCATCTCGTAGAATCCTTTGCGCCAAAAGTTTCGTATCGTCTTCCGCTTTGGCCAAACTTGCCAAACCGGTTTTTTATATTCTAACAGCGTAGCCACTTCCAACGTGACCAACGCAAAATTTCGGCGAATGTCTATGCTGTGACACGGTTGTCGAATGCAGGTCCTGGTGAAACGTCTTCTTTGGCTTTGTTAAAAAAAAAAAAAAAAAAAAAAACTCTGGTCGACCTCTGATAACTCGAATTTTCGGATGTCGAGGTAATTGTTCAGCCCCAACTCAAATCAGGACTCGCTTAAGCCGAAGTTTTGTCTTAGCGCATCTTCTGAAGATCAAGTTAAAATTGTAAGTATCTGTGCCCGCGTGTAGTTTTTTGTTGTTGTTGCGAATAAGGGATCCATTAAGGATGATCGGGCTGCAGACTTCAGTTCTACCAGTCTACAAATGGTTGTGAATGGAAATAGGGCGCCAGACTCAACGATGAAAGAAAGACAACAAAGAACGACTCGTAATAAGCCGATCTAATGAAAGGGACATCGAAAGACCCCGTGCTATGGGCAAATAACTCGTAATAGTGACCTACTCATACTTCTCATACTCGTATATATATATATATATATATATATATATATATATATATATATATATATATATATATATATATATATATATATATATATATATATATATATATATATATATATATATATATATATATATATATATGCATGTCACAGAGGGGACCCTATGAGATTGTACACGGAGCTGGCAACCTCATCAAAATATTTCTGCAGAAACACATAATTACATTGGTACCAGCTTCCTGAGAGCCAGCTGCAGTGGCTTTCTCAAACTCGGGAGCAGTCAGGTGACCATTTACAACTGGGTAGACTGGATCACGACACTCCCACATTTCAATTGCGGAACCAGGTTCTTACTTAGTCGTTCCCCTTCTACCGTGAGGTATAGAGGTTTGGGAGAGAGAGAGCGCCAGACTATCCTATAGGCTGCCTTCCTCCTGGCCTGGTTCCATTCTAGTCTTCGGTCCTTCAAAGATTGTCTAATGTTGTCCTCCCAGCGGACTCTGGGTCGTCCTGGGGGTCTGGATCCCTGGCTCTGTGTTTCCCATGCTTGTCGTGGTAGCCGATTTTCTCCCATTCTGCAGACATAGCCAAACCATCTTAGTTGGGACTGTTCTACTTGGGTCTGCAGGGGACGGGATTTTAGGCCTTGACGTATCGTCTGGTTGCGGACCATGTCTCTTCTTGTTACTTCAACCACCTTTCTCAGATACCTCATTTCTGAGGTTTGGATCTGGCTTTTGTGGGTTGTGGTCATTGCCCATGACTCGCATCCATATGTCAAGACTGGGACATAGGTGGAGCGGTATACAACCATCGTCGCTTTCTTACCAACCTCTCTTGCTGAGGAATCCTCGATTTATGGCCTGAAAAAGTCTCCCAGCTGCTGCTTTTCGAGTGGCCAACTCTTCTTTGATGCCTCCCTTTCGGGTCTATAATAGCTCCAAGGTATTTAAAGTGGTCGACCTGCTCCAGGACCTGTTCTCCCAGCTTAATCTGATGTCTTCTTTCTTCTCGTGATATCACCATGGATTTTGTTTTGGAGCTGCTTATGACCATCCATCTCTTCTCTAGCTCTTCCTTCCAGACTTGCAGGTTGGATTGGAGATGTGCCTCTGATTTAGCAATCAGGGTAACATCATCAGCAAATGCCAGCTCTGTCTCATCTTTCAGCACCCCACTGAATACTTTCTTGTTTTCTCCTTACATGCCTTGATGACATCGTCCACGAGGAGTATGAAAAGATAAGGTGACAGGATATCACCTTGTCTTACACCAGTGATGGTCCTGAACTCTTCTGACATGGTTTGCTGTCCTCACGTAATTTCTGCAAGACTTGTAGAAGCTCTGTATAACATGAATCAGGGGTGCTGGAATGTTCTTCCTTGCCAAACAGTCCCAAAGTTTGCTCCAGGGGACCCTGTCAAACGCCTTTTCCAGATCTATGAAACAAAGATGGATCTCACTCTTATACTCAAGGGCCTTTTCACTCAGCTGTCTGAGTGTGAAGATTAGGTCTTGTACTTCAGTTCTCTCGGAATCCGCACTGGACCTCATCCAATTGTGGCTCAGCTAGGCGTTGGAGTCTCTGCTCTAGGATTCTAGAGTAGATTTTACCATGACACTGAGAAGGGATATGCCTCTATGGTTTCCACATTGTCAATTGTCACCCTTTTTGAAAATTGGTGTTATGATGGCAATCTCCCAATCCTTTGGTATGGTTTTGTTGCACCACGCTGCCTGTAGGACCCTTAAGAGTAATAGGTCGCCTGATGCTCCCATGTACTTAACCATTTCTGGTGTTATACCATCATGCCCTGCTGCTTTGCCCATCTTGATTTTCTCCAGTGCTGCCTTCAGTTCTTCCATCTTTATGTCATCTTCACCATCATTGGTTTTCTCTTCTGTGCTAGTGGTTATCATTTCTGATGCTCCAGCATGCTCACCATCCAGGAGTTCTGAGAAATATACTTTCCATCATTCCATTACTTCCTTCGGGGCAGTAAGCAATTTGCCTTGCTTGTCCTTTATAAATTTGAGAGGGCATTGTTTTTCCTTCCTCATGTTCTTTAGGGTCTTTGTGGTGAACTTCTAAATACAATATCCAAATTAGAATATAACAGTCTAGTGCATAAAGTCAAAGATAGGATAGTACTACACATTTTCGGCGAGAATTGTAGTCGTCGCCTACGCCTTCAGCGTATTAATTGATAACGCTTTGGCCGAACCAAAAGGGTACCCGATTTTTCAAATTCGTCCTTGAGACATACGTACCATTTTTCCAAGTTCAATGAAGTATTTGCCTAGAATACATTGTAGAGGGGAGGGGCACGGATAGATAACCAACGCAAATCACGTCTCACATTGTTTCTAAAAATAAAACCAACTTGCTAGCCTTGCCCTTAGGCGGTTTTCAAAATTACGATGTAAACGTTAGAAAATGTGGACACTACGGTCAGGAAAACACGCTTAGCTCTTGTTGCGAATGAGGCAATTCTCATGTATTACGAGAGACTCTCGTATTTAGCTTGAAAGTACATGGAAAAAGAATTGAACAGGAGGTAGTTTAAAAATAAACAACTAACATAGAAAAAAAGATAGAATTTTGAACCAAGCCACTTAGCCCCATAAAAATCATATATTCGTGTGCCTGAAGACATGCTGACCAGGAATATGTTGTCAGTTATCTAATAGTCCATTAAATAATCAAATATTGTTAATAATACATTGAGAATCGGAGATACTGTCAGGTCAAGTCATTTCTGCTTAGATTGGATAGCATATTTTTTGGGGGGAAAAAATTAGGTGAAAGAAAGGCTAAGATAGTACGATGAAGTGGATTGGATGAAATTTGAAGGAAGCCGAAATATTATTGGCTAACCTAAATATACAAATCTAGTTGGTAATAGTAACACATAGAGGTTTGAGATATTCTTTTTAAAATAAAGTTTCATTCAAAAAAAGAGATGCTTGGTCTCATTGGCCAAAGCCTTTTACTTTAACGACATAGTAGGTGCTCGCTGCCATTTTTTCAAAATATTCTGAGGAACAAGCAGCGATGAGCAGACTTGTGCTTTGTTTTAAACTAAATAACAACAGAAAGCAGTCTGAACAGAGGCAGTGATGAAAGTGTGCCATATTCTATTGCTTAATTCATCGTTACTTGTTTATATTTCCTTGATATGTGGTAAGATTGATTTTATTGACTTTTTAATTAAAAAAGGGATGTGTGAAAAAAGAAAAGGCCATGTAAAAGATTGTAATTAAATGGTTCCATGGCAGAATTAGGCATGACCTAGATGTTGCTCCATCATATAAGGGACTATCTAAGAAGTTTAAAACTACAGGACTATATATATGATGGTCATACAGGAACATTACACCTATCTTATTGCATGGAAAAGATTACTGCAGGAATGACAGAGGCGTAGCATCCATTAGGGAAGAAAAAAAGAAAACTGGTACAATTTGTTCCATCAAACTAAAGTGGAGAAGCAGAGTTGTCAGAGAGAGCTGACCATGTTCTTTTGTATTGAATGTATGTTTACATGTAAATTAGGAGGAATTAGTTTGATATTAAGACAGAACCATAACTTGCATCGACAGGGGTTCCTGCTGGCACTTGTCTGGTGCTGGTACTCGATGATAGAGAAATTCAGCACGATTTCTAAGAGTCTCTGGTACCTGCTGGTATTAGAGAAGTTCAAGACCAGAGGAGACTGAAGTGTTTGGCCAAACCAACTACAACTGCTGTGATTCCAGGATCCAGATAAGTGCAATATCTGGCCTGGGACAACTTATCACGACTAAAGAAAAACCTCCTGTATAGACAAAAACGTTCCTCCAAAAGACTAACATAAACAATCCTAGTGAAACAAAAGAACATTGGGATGATGATAATCCCCAACCTGCCTTCTGGTACCAGTAGTAAATAGAGTAATTAACATCAACTTGAAAATTTGTAATAATGTACTATGGACATATTGTCTGTTGTATGTAAATATCTTTATATATATTTGTAAATATATCTATCCATCTAAATTGATTCTCATTGAACTGTAGTCCTGACCAAAACAACTTTAGGCTCAGGACCAATAAAGTTTAACAAAAGAAATTTTAAATATAAAATTTACCAGCTGGAGTTAGTTGAGTTTATCATAGCAATTAGTATATGTTTGTATATGTTTTGTATTGAGATTCTTTAACAACACTCTTACAATACCCTAGACACTTTATGTAGCTTTCAGTCACGCTAGTCAATAAAGAATATAACTTAGAGTGAGATCGTAGGGTGGTAACAAGAAAGGTACTCTGTAACACAGCTGTCCATTGTTTACCTCAGAGACCTTCACAGTTGATCTCACTCAAGTACAACTATACGCACACCATTCTTCTTAACATCTAAACCCACCACATATGTTGGGGTCTCTAAGTCCGAGATTTGAATTTGGCATATATAGATGAATGTTTGAAATAGGAATCTCATACAGCATATATTAACTAACTCCAGGAATAAAAATTAGCAGTAGTATATAAATTCAAGATTGTATTACTAGTGTTAGTAGAGGAACACCCCCTAAGAAGATAAAAATAATTAAGAGGAGATTTACAGTGATAGGTTGTCACAGCCAGTAGTAATTAGTTAATTATAGTTGGTATTTATTTTAGTTAAGTTTAGGATTGTCTTAGAACCTTATTAGGCCTGCTTGAGTTAGAATGGCTGATTTAGCCAAGTTCAGATCTGCCGTTGTGCAGACTGCTAAAGAGATGGGCATGGATGGACCAGAGCTTGTCCAGTATGTAACTTCAGAGGTGGACAAATTTATTGCCCGAGAAGATAAAAGATTAGAGAAAGAAGCAGAAAGAAAGTTAGAGGCTGAAAAAGAAATCAAGAGGCTGCAGATTGAGGCTGACAAGGAGGCTAGGGCATTGGAGGCAGATAGGGAGGCAGAGATTAAAAGGCTCCAGTATGAAGAGAAGAAGCTGGAGACAGAAAGAGAAGAAAAGAGAATGGATGCAGAAAGAGAAGAGAAGAGACAAGCTGCAGAGAGGGAAGCAGAAAAGGAGGAGAAGAGGTTACAAAGGGAGCACGAGCTACGACTAAGAGAGTTGGAATTTCAAGGCCATGCTCCTGAAAATGGTGCCAGCCCCTTTGCCTCAGATGCCACTGCTAGTCAGGGAGCCTCAACCTCAGCTATGGGTTTTCATGTAGACCATTTTGTTGAGAAAGATGATGACATAAAAGGGTATTTAAGTAGATTTGAGCTTTTGGCTACTACATATGGGTTAGAGAGAGAGAGAGAGGTGGAGCCTCAAGTTATCCCAGGGTCTTAGGGGAACGGCTTATGAAGTTTTTGCCAAGATGAGCAGAGATGACCAAGACAATTACGACATGTTAAAGCAGGCTCTTTTGTTAAGATATGAAAAAAATTGAGAATTTTATAGAAAAAAATTTAGGAATGCCAAACTACTGTCAGGTGAGACCTATTACCAGTTCTCTGCACGGTTAGAGACCTACTTGGAGAAATGTACTGCTCTGGGGAAAACCCAAGATCTTAAGGAAATGATCCTTATTGAGCAGCTAAGAGAGTCCATGGCTCCAGACCTGAGAAAGTTTCTCATGGAACAAGGTGCAGAGAGGCTGGGTGAGTTACTCAATGTCGCTGAGAGGTATCAGGCAGCCCAAGCAGAGGTAGGTGGTAATAAAAAAAACAGGTAGACAATTTTAAGGCACCACAAAACTTTAATAGGCTTGACCATAGAGAACAGAACAAAGGTAAGCACCAGTTTGATAGGCCACGCAATGACTATAAAAATAAAACCCCACAATCCAATGAAAGGAGATATGATGAAAGAAAACCTTTTAACCAAGGAGAGAGGTGGTGTAAAAATTGTCGGATGGACAACCATAACACCGAAGTGTGTAAAAGGAGACCTGTGATCATGGCCACGCTTCAGACCAGATCACAGTCTAAAAAGGAGGAGGATAATCCCATAAATACCCATCCAGATGAGATGAGGAAGGCACAGGCGGAGGATAAGACCCTCAAGCCTTGTTTTAAGAAATTGTTCAAATGTCATTGTTACGGTAGATTAATTGGCATGGTCTGCTAGAGGTTAGCAGCATGCGATTTTAGGGGTTACAACGTGTAATGTAATGTAAAAGTATTATTAGTCTAGTGAACGCTGTGACGTTTCAGCGTTAGTAGTCACGCACGGTGACCAAGAGACGGGACCCTTTTCTAGACGACCGTCGAACCGAGAAGACGTGTCCTTGGAATGTTATATTGCCGGGCTTGTATTGCCGCACAATTATATTATATTAAATAATGGACATGGGTCAGTCAAATGTGATGATGAAGAAAGATGAAATCACAGGTTAGTAATTGACAAAACCTTGTCAAGACGAATTAACAGTCCTTTTTTTTAGTGATACTAGTGCCAGACGCATAATCTCACTGCCGGTCGTTGGAATTACCAACCACGCGTGCATACAGTTATGTTGTTCTGACTATTATGTTTTCAAGCTACGAGACAAAGGACTGATTTGTAAAGGAATAATATATGAAATATGAACTGCAACTTATTATGTATAATTCTTCATAATGACCATGTATGAACTGTTCGTATGGAAGTGATATAATAAATACATGTGGACTCTAGGAATGACTTATCAAGTCTCTAACGTTGGAATTTGATTATATTATGAAGTCAACAAATATTCTATCCCACCTTCGCGTAATTTAACATCACTAGCACGATACTCTAACTGACTGAGAAAGACAAGGGATAAATGGAAGTAAACGTAAATAGAAGAGCCAGTATAAACAGTCTGAAACCATAATCATTAAGGACCCCCTTGTATCAACAAGCAAACTCTTCGCATCAACTGGGAACAACCTCCTCCAGTAACAATGGTGGCCAGTGTGGGGACGAAAGAAGAAGAAAAAAATTTTCTTGTTTACATGTTTTGCCAACTGTTTACCATTACAAGCAAGTCACATGATTTGCATAATACTACGTTGAACACATGACTACGCAATGCAAATCTGACGTCACTACATCGTGCGTAGATGCTGCGCTTCGAAAGGAACAACCGTCAACTCATTCCAGTTTTGATTAACATTTGCTTAATCAAGAAGACCAGACAAGAGAATACTGTGATCAGCCAATCATGAGCAAACAGTACTAGGCACTCGTCTAGTCCGTTGATGATCTTGACATCGCCGGAGCCTTCTAAAGGTAAGTTTAGACTTAGGACGATTGTCAGTCATTAACACAATACTAAGTCCAATTCGCTGTGCAGGCATGTCCTCCCTGTTTATTATATATCTATATTATATCTGTTTTGTCCGTTGATGTTGTCCTTTATTCGCGGGTATGGATGGGCGGCGATTTGGAATGAATAACATGGCTCTGAGGATGCCGATATTCATTCTGAATGTTCCTTAAGGCCGTTAGTTAATTGCTTTTAACGAAGAACCCATCGACGACCTTCCGATGATTTTCGTTCGTTCGTAATTGCAATTAATTGACCTTGCATGTTAGATGTCCAGTCTAGTTATAATTGGGGTATTTTAGTGTATTTTGTTCTAATTTTTATTCAGTTTTGTAACAATGTTTGTAACCTATCGTGTTTTTCTGACCTTACTATCATTCAGTTTAATTTTTTTTGTGTACAATCGTCAATGAGTCCATGTATACGTCACTAATTGTTGTGTACGCAGCTTAACTTTCTATTCAGTTCATTCTTAATCTCTCACTTCCGTTTTATACCACTTAGTTATAAATGCATTTTTTATTGTGAAAATGTCTTGTCGTATGGTAATACTGTTCTGTAATCCTTGGTTAACACATTGTATTGTTTGTCTTCATTTCATCCTTCTATAATTTAATATTAATGCTATAATTTCTTCATTAATAATAGTGTAGATGAATATGATTAAATTTTTATGAGCTTTAATGAGGAATTAGGGACTTTGCACACATTTGCAGTAGTGGTCCAAGAAATGGGCAATGCACTTTATATCTCATGATTATGGCATAATATACCATGATTAATTATTATAACTTTATAACATATTAAGACATATTTAATGTTAATTAGTACACTTTCTCAGTACTACATTGTAAACTTAATAACTATTAAGATTAAATAACCTAATTATTTGGGGATATAACACATAATTGTTGGATACTAGTACTAAGTGCATGATATAATTTCAGCACCTTATATAACTAACTATCATAACTATTTATGATAGATATTAGTGGGTATATATAATATTTTTACAAAATATTATAGATTTGTGGAACTTATAAATAACAGTACAGGAATATTGCAATTTCTTATATTGATTATTCATTCTTTGAGTAATTAGAATTATCGACATAGATTCTATTGGTGATTACTAGACATAAGTAATTGAATACGGAAATAATTCAACTTCAAGAATGCTTACCTTGGATCATTTCATTAAAATTGGAAAAGATTGTAACAGAAAGGGAGATGCACTCCTGGAATTTGCGGAACAACAACTTGCAAACCATAAGGCAGAAGAGGCTGAAAGGAAAGCTATTGCTAAGGCAGAGAAAGAAGAATTAAGACAAGAAGAAGAAAGAAAGATGGCAAGAGATGAAATCCTACGGATTGAAGAAGAAAATAAATTGAAACGACAGGAAATCATATTGCAGCAAGAAATGGAATTGCAGCGACTTAAATTGGAAACAGCAAAACTTAATTCGCAGGGTGCTGCAGCAAGCCAAAATGATAATGCTCAATCGGGATCTTCTTCCAACCGACTTAAGGGCAATTATTACTTTAAACTACCACCATTCAAATTACACGTGGACGACCTATCATCATGGCTGGCGCGCTTTGAGGATATATGTAAGGTAAATAACCTTGACAAAACAGCATGGGCACTTAAACTCAAGGAATTTCTGGATGGAGAACCTGCAAGTGCAGCACAAAATATTGATCCGACATTAGCCACAGATTATGAGGCCATTAAAACGTTGTTATTACGTCGGTTCCATTTGAACGAAGAGGCATGTAGATTACGTTTCAAAAGTTTGTTGCCAGATAATAATAAAGACTTCACAGGGTTTATTGCTAACATACGCAATACTTTTAACAGATGGGTTGAACTAGCAGGTGTCAACAAATCTTACGACAAGTTAGTCGATTTGTTATTGAGGGATAAAGTGTTATCTTCTGTCAGCCCACCATTCTTTGCTTATTTGCAAGAACGGAAACAAGAAACTATTGATGATTTAGAAAAAATTTCTTTAAATTACTGCACCGCTCATCCGAATGCTAACATTTCTGGCTCGTTAATAAGAGAACCACTTCCTGTAGCCTCCAATATGGCATATCATAGTAATAACAAACCCAGAACACACAGTGTGGACAGAGGTAGGTTCAAGGGAAACTATGACATTAATTTTCATAAGGGGCGTAATAGTTATAACAATAACTTTAATAGAGGAAGACCACAAAACAGAAATTATTCACCTCAGTCCAGATACAACAGTAATCCACGTAACTCAAGTTATAATCGGTCATATAATTATAATAATGGTAACAAGTGGAACAATAGCGACAATTATAACTCGAGACATCGAGATAACAGTTACAATAGAGGACAACGAGATAATTCAACTGATTATTCTCGTCATCGTTCTCATTCTCGTAGATCGACAAATTATAATCATAATACAGGGGCAGCCGTTACTACTGCTACAACCCCTGGGGTTCAGAGTTCATCTACTAATGACAAAATACAGTCTTCGTCTACTTGTTTTGCAATGAATTATAACGTGGCAAATAGTTGCCCAACATGTAATCTTATATTTCAGAAGGCAAAAGAGACAGTTCTGAACTGCGGACACATTCTACCAGAAGTCAGTCTAGCAGTCAATGACGGAACAGGCTCGCTGATCTTCAACAGAGGAAAAGTTAATGGATCCGTCGTCTCAGTTTTAAGAGATTCTGGATCGACAACGATCGGAATCCGTCAGACACTTGTTCATCCGAATTGTGCAACTGGAGAACATGTCAGGTGTATGACCTTTGGTGGAACTATAGAATATTATCCAACTGCAATTATACATATTGATACACCTTTTTTCACAGGCAACGTTAAAGCATGCATGTTAAGAAATCCAATTGCCGACCTTATGGTGGGATGTATACACGGAAGTAAAGATTGCACACCGGAAGATATTATCAAATGGGAAAAAGATAATCTATGCATAGGAAATGCAGTAATAACCAGAGCACATACAAAACAATTAGAGAATATGGACACGGAAAACAAGGAAACAGACAAACATGAAAGTATCGAGGTTCATTCTGCTATTGACCGAGTATCCTTCGCTGCAAAACAGAGAGAAGACAGGTCATTAACAAAATTTTTTGCATTGGTCAACAAAGTTGACAATCTTGTTATGAACAATAATAATCACTGGTTTATTATTAAAAATGACATTTTATTAAGATGTTTTATGGATAAAACTCATGTAAGACAACAGGTCATGGTACCTTTTGCTTTTAGACGGTACATACTTCAACACGCACATGATTCTAAGTGTGCAGGTCACATGGGATATACTCGGACACGTTCGCGAGTATTATCTTCTTTTTTTTTGGCCGGGAGTATCACGAGATATTTCACAGTACGTACGCTCCTGTACGGTATGCCAAGAAGTGAAAGCACGAGGAGCCTTTCACACGGCGCCTATTCAGGCTTGTGACATATCTGTGAGACCCTTTGACAAGATGGCCATTGATATTATTGGCCCACTTTTACCATCAGCCAGAGGACATAGATTTATTCTCACATGCATCGATTTATGCACACGATGACCAGAAGCCATCCCATTAAAAGCAACCACCACCACAGATGTAGCTGATGCACTACACCTAATCTTCTCTAGAGTAGGTTTTCCTAGAAAACTTTTGTCAGATCATGGATCTCAATTTATATCTGAGACTATGACTGAAGTAATGAAGACTTGGCAAATAGATAGAAATCTCACCAGCATTTATCACCCAATGAGTAATGGTGCTGTAGAAAGACTTAACCACACACTCAAACAAATGTTACATAAAGTTACAGTTAACCATCCACAGGACTGGGACAGAGTACTCCCAGCCGTGTTATTCGCTTATCGAGAGGTGCCACATGAACAAACTGGCTTCTCTCCGTTTCAGTTAGTCTTTGGCGCTCCGCCAAGAGGTCCTATGGGACTAATAAAAGACTTATTGATTGACTCCGAGATGACTCAGGATACCCAGTCATCTTATGAGTACGTAATTAATCTCCGGAATAACATTATTGATGCCTGCAAAATGGCAACAGCTTCATCTGAGGCTGCTAAAGCAAAAGCTAGAACTTTCCAAAACAATAGTAGACGATTACGTCAATTATTTCCAGGAGATCAAGCTTATGTGTTATTGCCACATAACAATAATAAATTACTCATCTCATGGAACGGTCCATACCAGGTTATCAATAAGATTTCTGATGTTGATTATGTCCTGGACATTAAGGGACATCACAAAATATTTCACATAAATATGCTCAAACAATTTCATACTCGACCTGAACATCTACAAGCTATTTTTCACGAACTAGAGGACACTTTCGTACCTAGATGTCACTATTCTAATCTGTCTGTTATCCAGGAAGAAGAATCTTCTTTTCCTGAGGTACAGTTAGCTTTACCTGTACCTGTAGTACAGCCTAGTGAATCTTGGCGGGACGTAACCATCTCTTCGTCGGTTACGCCGCAACAGCATCAACAGATTGCTGAACTTCTACAATCTTACCCAGATGTGTTGACCGACGTTCCAGGTCGCACATCAGTCATTAGTCATGACATCACTCTTAATGATGATACTCCAATTCGGGTACATCCATATTCTGTTCCTCTACACTTTCTTACTAAAACTACTAAGGAACTTGAACAGATGTTATCTTTAGGAATTATTGAAACTAGTAATTCCCCATTTTCTTCTCCATTAGTTATTGTCCGAAAGAAGGACAATAACATTAGACTATGCGTCGACTATAGAAAATTAAATGCACAAACGATAGTTGATAGCGAACCACATCCACTTCTCGACGACTTACTGCCACGTCTATCGACAGCAACTATATTCACTAAGATAGATTTAACTAAAGGTTATTGGCAGATACCACTAACCGAAAAAGCTAAATACTACACAGCGTTTTCCACTCCGCAAGGTCTATACCAGTGGAATGTTATGCCTTTTGGGCTTGTTAACGCTCCAGCTACCTTTGTTCGCATGATGCGACACATTTTTTTCAGGTAGACCAGACATTATTACATACATAGACGACATATGCTTATTTAGTTCATCTTTTGAGGAACATTTTTTGGGTCTTGAATACGTTTTGGATACCTTAAGAACTAACAATTTAACTGCTAAACCCACAAAATTACAAGTGGCATTTCATGAAATAATTTTTTTGGGTCACATTATTGGAGCAGGATATATCCGAACATTACCCAGTACAGTTTCAAAAATTTTAAACATTTCCGTTCCTCAAACGAAGAAACAGGTTAGAAGTTTGTTAGGTCTAGTCCAATATTACAGTAGATTCGTACCTAACTTGTCATCTATCACGGCTGTCTTGTCCTCATTATTAAAGAAGGAAATGCCAGTGAAGGTGACATGGACTGATCAATGTGATAGAATTTTCCGTCAAATAATTAATATATTTTCAAACCCACCAATTTTGAGACTACCTGATGCTTCCAAAAAGTTTATTCTCCGCACAGATGCGAGTAACTACGGAATTGGCGCATGTTTGCTCCAATATCATGACGACATCCTCCATCCAAACTTGTACGTCTCACGGAAACTGAAACCACCTGAAGTCAAATACTCGACTGTCGACCGCGAACTTTTGTCAGTGGTATGGGCGATAACGAAACTGGAGAAGTTCCTGTTAGGAGCCCCTTTCGTAATACAAACCGACCAGAAGGCCATAGCATCACTACGACGGGCAAATCATAAAAGTCCGAAGCTCACCAGATTCGCCATTCTCCTTCAACTTTACGATTGAGTACATTTCTGGGACAGACAATATCGTCGCGGACGCACTATCCAGAAATCCTTTGGATGTCGAGTAATCAACACTGACACTTTTCTAATACGTCAACCGAAATTACGTGTCACAGAAGACTGAACCCTATCGCGAAATTCTTAACATGGAGATAAACTTTTGCTTACGATTCAACTAAATAACTTGTACAGACGAGTGCGAAACGAAATGAACTAAATCAAGAGACAGTGTGTTCGTATTTTACGCTGGGACTTTGGCTAGTGTCCGTTCCGGATAAAACTGGTTGAAACAACTTTGATATTAATACTTGATGACATTTCGAACTAATTGAAGCTTGTGATAGGAACTCTTGGACGTTAAGAATATCGATACTTATTCTGAATCAGAACACTTAAACAATCTTCTCTTATCGTAATTCACAAGGATCAAGCCTACGTATGGATCATCATATCCAACTTTAATTAATTTTAATTAAGTACATTAAAATAATGGAAATTAAAATGAAAAGTGAGATAAATATGAAAAAAAAGGTGAAATTTGAAAAAAAAAAATGAAAGGAAAAAAAAAATAAGAACTCACATGATTCTTGTATAATGTTATTGCATGTAACTACTATATTATATAGTTATTGATTATGTTGATACATTACTTACTATATTATTGTTTAAATTAGTTAGATATGTATTAACAACTTAATACTAAACTTAATTGATGTCCAACACACATAACTAAGTTAAATTTATACATTACTTTCTTTCGCTACTTTATTCTTCATTTATTTATTTCTCTCCTTAACATATCCTTTCATTTCTCTTACATTTGATTTTCAACAACTTTATTCTTATTACACACTCAATATAATTAATTAGTTTAATTTTAACTCTTTAGATTAGTCTGACATGACATTTCATTACGACATATTTTAAGTTAATTATTTAATTAGATATCAACATTATCCATTCTCTTTTAGTTCATATAAAATTTATGTCTAACATTTATGTATAATATGATGATTTATATATTAGATGACTGTTAGTATGTCGACATGACCACGACACTGTTCTAGACAGAACATCGTAGGCCATATGCCGCATTGTTGGTTAAATTTTTTTCGATATTGTTAATTTTTTTTATATTCATTCAGATAGGTTTTTGAAAAAAAAAATCTATCTAATAGATTTTTTTTCCCCCGGTGGACAGGGAATGGTTACGGTAGATTAATTGGCATGGTCTGCTAGAGGTTAGCAGCATGCGATTTTAGGGGTTACAACGTGTAATGTAATATAAAAGTATTATTAGTCTAGTGAACGCTGTGACGTTTCAGCATTAGTAGTCACGCACGGTGACCAAGAGACGGGACCCTTTTCTAGACGACCGTCGAACCGAGAAGACGTGTCCTTGGAATGTTATATTGCCGGGCTTGTATTGCCGCACAATTATATTATATTAAATAATGGACATGGGTCAGTCCAATGTGATGATGAAGAAAGATGAAATCACAGGTTAGTAATTGACAAAACCTTGTCAAGACGAATTAACAGTCCTTTTTTTAGTGATACTAGTGCCAGACGCATAATCTCACTGCCGGTCGTTGGAATTACCAACCACGCGTGCATACAGTTATGTTGTTCTGACTATTATGTTTTCAAGCTACGAGACAAAGGACTGATTTGTAAAGGAATAATATATGAAATATGAACTGCAACTTATTATGTATAATTCTTCATAATGACCATGTATGAACTGTTCGTATGGAAGTGATATAATAAATACATGTGGACTCTAGGAATGACTTATCAAGTCTCTAACGTTGGAATTTGATTATATTATGAAGTCAACAAATATTCTATCCCACCTTCGCGTAATTTAACATCACTAGCACGATACTCTAACTGACTGAGAAAGACAAGGGATAAATGGAAGTAAACGTAAATAGAAGAGCCAGTATAAACAGTCTGAAACCATAATCATTAAGGACCCCCTTGTATCAACAAGCAAACTCTTCGCATCAACTGGGAACAACCTCCTCCAGTAACAGTCATACACCTCCAGGCAAGGGAGACTTCTATATGAAGAACAAACTGATATACAGGAAGACCGGAACTGGATCCAATGGTCAGGGACAGCTGGTACTTCCTAAAAAGTATAGGGCAGAGGTAATAAGGAGCTTACATGTTGGGAAAGATGGGGACCATGAGAAAATAGGTACCATCATCCAAAAGGTTGCTCAAAATTATTATTGGCCCGATGAAATGGTTGACATTGAGAATTTTGTATATTATTATATTACACGAGGGAACACCCACAAGTGGGAAAATTGATCAGGACCTAGACACGCCACGGGGCAAACTTAGGCCTGGAAAGAAAATTATAATAAAGTGGACAGAGGGGAATGGGAACCCTCTTTTCACAGACAGTCTTCACTCGAATGTTTTACAATGGCCACTATGCGACGAGTACAAAGAGATGTTTTACCCCAGAATAAGCCGACAACCCCTCGGTCGGAATTATGTGAACTGGGTGAAGATAAAAGAGAGAGAAGATCTATCACAGGGAATTTAAAGTGGGAAGAAAACCCCAAGAAAAAAATTGGTAGTGGTCGATTTGTGAGTGATGATTCTAGGAAGAAAAGTCCTCACTATAAGGCTTCTAATGGAAGAGACCATACCGGTGCCTGGAAAAATAGGTCAACAATATTAAAGGTCCATATGTAGCCTTGTTAAGGACATGGACCGATGAAAAGGCAGAAGAAAATATTACCTCATCATATCAATATTTGAACGAGCTGACCACTCGTCTTAAAACTGGCTGGAAACTTGCCAATGAAAATTTGAGACAAACCAGGAAAAAGCATGCTGCCTATTACAATAAGAAAGCGAAGGACAGAGAATTAGCTGTGGGAGAGAAGGAGCTTCTTCTACTGCCCGGCAGCCATAATAAATTGCAAATTGGATGGCAAGGTCCATATACAGTTCTAGAGAAGATGTCTAGAACAAATTATAAGATAGATAAGAAGAGAAAGAGAAAATCTATCATGTGAATCTCCTGAAAAAAATATCTGGATAGAGAAAACCAGGAGGAGACACACCTACTGACCTTGTCTGTTGCAATGGAAATGAAAAAGGAACCACTCACCTCTCATGAATATCCTTTACATCCACGTGAGACCGCTGCACAGGTAAAAATCAGTACGCACTTAACGAACAATCAGAGGGAGAGGGTTCAACAGGTTCTGAATGATCATACAGATGTGTTAACGGACCGACCGGGGCATACAAATTTATTAGAGTATGATATGAAACTCATAGACCCAACACCAATCTGTATGAGAGCCTATTCGATTCCGTTCGCTAAGGAAAAAGCTTTGAAGGAGGAGATAGATTATCTGTTGAGAGAAGGAATTATCTCGCACAGTGAATCTCCTTACAGCTCCAGTGTGGTTCTGTTAAGAAAACCCTCTGGAGAACACAAACTGTGTATAGATTACAGGAAACTGAATGCTGTCACAGAAGGTCAGGTGGATCCATTACCTGATACAAATCAGCTGTTTGCCAGGCTGAATAAAGCTAAATATTTCTCTAAAGTGGATCTGAGCAAAGGCTACTATCAGATTCCAGTAAAGCCGGAGGTTAGACCTTATTTAGCCGTTAGCACCTCGGAAGGACATTATGAATTTAACATGTTGCCATTCGGGCTGAAAAATGCACCGAGTGTGTTTTCGAGGATGATGAGAAAATTACTGGATCCCCTGAATAATCCATGCATCACCAACTTCATGGATGATATTCTCATAGCGACTGAAACATTTGAGGAACACATTAACTCTCTGGATATGTTGTTTAATCGACTTAGAGAGACAAATTTGACAGCTAGACCGACGAAATGCTGTGTTGGATGTAAAGAGCTGGAATTCTTGGGACACAAAGTACATCAGGGAAACATGACCCCTGACCCCAAGAACCTGGAGAAGTTGAAAAGAGCACCAAGACCACAGACAAAGAAAGATGTGCGATCTTTTGTCTCATTATGTGGTTTCTACCAAAAGTATATTAAAAACTTTAACTCCATATGTGCTCCATTGACTGATTTAACACGCAAAGGAAATCCTGATAGAATTACTTGGTCAGCGCAGTGTGAATTGGCCTACCAAGAGTTGAAGAAAAAGCTCACAAGCAGGCCTATTTTGAAATTACCTGACTTGAGTCAAGAATTCCTTGTCAGAACGGATGCTAGTAATATAGGTTTGGGTGCAGCTCTATTACAAAGGTCAACTTCACTTGACAGGGAATTAACCCCAGTAGCTTATGCTAGCCGTAAGTTGAACTCAGCAGAACAAAAATATTCAACAAGTGAAAAAGAATGTTTAGCTGTCATATGGGCTATAAAAAAATTCCAGATTTATCTCTATGGTAAATCATTTAAGATCCAAACATATCATAAACCACTCGTGTGTCTGTCACAAGCAAGGCATGAAAATGCTAGATTATTACGTTGGTCGTTGCTCCTACAGCCATATCAGTTTACCATAGAATATATTCCAGGCAAAACCAATGTAGGTGCAGATTTTTTAAGCAGACATCCGTACGACGAACATCAGAGTAGTCACCAGGCATAGGTAGTAAATTTATCTATGTGTATTTAGAAGTAGGAACTGACATATGATAGTCTGTTCTAAGTGGGGAGATATGTGGTGAACTTCTAAATACAATATCTAAATTAGAATATAACAGTCTAATGCATAAAGTCAAAGATAGGATAGTACTACAAATTTTCGGCGAGAATTGTAGTCGTCGCCTACGCGTTCAGCGTATTAATTGATAACGCTTTGGCCGAACCAAAAGGGTACCCTATTTTTCAAATTCGTCCTTGAGACATACGTACCACTTTTCCAAGTTCAATGAAGTATTGGCCTAGAATACATTGTAGAGGGGAGGGGCACAGATAGATAACCAACGCAAATCACGTCTCACATTGTTTCTAAAAATAAAACCAACTTGCTAGCCTTGCCCTTAGGCGGTTTTCAAAATTACGATGTAAACGTTAGAAAATGTGGACACTACGGTCAAGAAAACACGCTTAGCTCTTGTTGCAAATGACGTAATTCTCGTGTATTACGAGAGACTCTCGTATTTAGCTTGAAAGTACACGGAAAAAGAATTGAACAGGAGGTAGTTTAAAAATAAACAACTAACATAGAAAAAAAGATAGAATTTTGAACTAAGCCACTTAGCTCCATAAAAATCATATATTCGTGTGCCTGAAGACTTGCTGACCAGGAATATGTTGTCAGTTATCTAAATAGTCCATTAAATAATCAAATATTGGTAATAATACATAGAGAATCGGAGATACTGTCAGGTCAAGTCATGTCTGCTTAGATTGGATAGCATATTTTTTGGGGGAAAAAATTAGGTGAAAGAAAGGCTAAGATAGTACGATGAAGTGGATTGGATGAAATTTGAAGGAAGCCGAAATATTATTGGCTAACCTAAATATACAAATCTAGTTGGTAATAGTAACACATAGAGGTTTGAGATATTCTTTTTAAAATAAAGTTTCATTAAAAAAAAAAAGAGATGCTTGGTCTCATTGGCCAAAGCCTTTTACTTTAACGACATAGTAGGCTGCTCACTGCCATTTTTTCGAAATATTCTGAGGAACAAGCAGCGATGAGCAGACTTGTGCTTTGTTTTAAACTAAATAACAACAGAAAGCAGTCTGAACAGAGGCAGTGATGAAAGTGTGCCATATTCTATTGCCTAATTCATCGTTACTTGTTTATATTTCCTTGATATGTGGTAAGATTGATTTTATTGACTTTTTAATTAAAAAAGGGTTGTGTGAAAAAAGAAAAGGCCATGTAAAAGATTGTAATTAAATGGTTCCATGGCAGAATTAGGCATGGCCTAGATGTTGCTCCATCACATAAGGGACTATCTAAGAAGTTTAAAACTACAGGACTATATATATGATGGTCATACAGGAACATTACACCTATCTTATTGCATGGAAAAGATTACTGCAGGAATGACAGAGGCGTAGCATCCATTAGGGAAGAAAAAAAGAAAACTGGTACAATTTGTTCCATCAAACTAAAGTGGAGAAGCAGAGTTATCAGAGAGAGCTGACCATGTTCTTTTGTATTGAATGTATGTTTACATGTAAATTAGGAGGAATTAGTTTGATATTAAGACAGAACCATAACTTGCATCGACAGGGGTTCCTGCTGGCACTTGTCTGGTGCTGGTACTCGATGATAGAGAAATTCAGCACGATTTCTAAGAGTCTCTGGTACCTGTTGGTATTAGAGAAGTTCAAGACCAGAGGAGACTGAAGTGTTTGGCCAAACCAACTACAACTGCTGTGATTCCAGGATCCAGATAAGTGCAATATCTGGCCTGGGACAACTTATCACGACTAAAGAAAAACCTCCTGTATAGACAAAAACGTTCCTCCAAAAGACTAACATAAACAATCCTAGTGAAACAAAAGAACATTGGGATGATGATAATCCCCAACCTGCCTTCTGGTACCAGTAGTAAATAGAGTAATTAACATCAACTTGAAAATTTGTAATAATGTACTATGGACATATTGTCTGTTGTATGTAAATATCTTTATATATATTTGTAAATATATCTATCCATCTAAATTGATTCTCATTGAACTGTAGTCCTGACCAAAACAACTTTAGGCTCAGGACCAATAAAGTTTAACAAAAGAAATTTTAAATATAAAATTTACCAGCTGGAGTTAGTTGAGTTTATCATAGCAATTAGTATATGTTTGTATATGTTTTGTATTGAGATTCTTTAACAACACTCTTACAATACCCTAGACACTTTATGTAGCTTTCAGTCACGCTAGTCAATAAAGAATATAACTTAGAGTGAGATCGTAGGGTGGTAACAAGAAAGGTACTCTGTAACACAGTTGTCCATTGTTTACCTCAGAGACCTTCACAGTTGATCTCACTCAAGTACAACTATACGCACACCATTCTTCTTAACATCTAAACCCACCACAGTCTTATAAAACAATTTCTGGTTTTCTTGCGCATCTTTTTCTAGTTTTTCTTCAAATTCTTCCCAGGACTTCTGTTTTGCTGCCAGCACTTTGTTCTTTGCTTCTGTTCTGAGTAATTGCGGAACCAGGTACAATATCTCTAAATGCCTAGCGAATCAAACGCTTTTATGCAATTTATCACCTATAATTTATTCATAAACATTGATTCAGTTAAACAGAAATAAAAATATGTAATCATTAACAGTTTAACAGCAAACGTAAGACCAGAAAGCACAGGCATAGCCATAAAGTATAAAATGGTGAAGGTAGTGCTGTATCAGACAATATGGTGAGTCAAGTGCTACAGCCTTGACCTTCACTAGATCTAGCTTTTTTATCAGGTGTAGTGACTAGTTCCATTCCTCACTACCTTTGCATTCCCTAAATCAAAAGCAAAATAAAGTACCCATTTATAGCTGGGTAGACTGCAGCCTGATGCCACGAGGTTTCAATCCCGGAACCCTGTAACAATACCATGAGAGGAAAGTGATGCTGCTCTAATCACTTAGCCATTTGGGCACGATACATGAATCATTAATAATAATAATTATTAACAATTAATAATTATTAATGAATAGTAATCATTAATAGCTTAAATAACAGCAAACAAAAGAACGTAATACACAGACATACAGTATGAATGAAAATACGTAATCATTATGTTACCGTGACAGCTGTTTATTCAGGCAGTTACAGAGACATAAACACTGAAAGACTGTGTACTTTCCATAATAAACCAATCCATATAAGCTTGCAGAAGTTTTGTGCAGAAATTTCAGCAAATAAAAAATTACTAGTAATGTGTATTCATTTATTCAGCAACATGTAATACAGTTGAGCTTCAGCAAGGTTTATGGGACAGTAACATTGAAACAGATAAATCATTCAAAAACAAAACTACCCCTTGCTTGTTTACTGTTTGTGTGTCTTCCGCCAAGTCTTTCTTTCATGACATATTTATTTAGTTAATGCTTTTCCATACAAAGCTACAACTAAAAAGTTTTTTAACAACAAAAACAACAACAATTAAGATGCACAATTAAGCTAGTAAAAATGAAAATACAAAGTTTAACAATAAATATTAACATAAGTGTGTGTATTTTTTTTCCGCATGACCATTACACCATATGAGATATTTATACCAAAGCTGTATTAATTTTATTATACCTTAAAACATTCAGGAATCTATCAGAGACAAAGACAAAACAAAATCAGTTCCCGCAAGCCTCACATAAGAAGCGATTAATGTAAAGTTGTGCACGGAACTGGAAAACATTATGCAAAATAGCTTGCTACTGTAACCAGTGCAGTAAGAGCACACAAATTGCTCTGACATGAGTTTCCTGCAAGGAGATTTCATTAGTGGGGACCCATACTCCTTATGGAGCATACAAGAAGAATGATAATTATGATTATAAAACACAATGGTACATTCATTCACGTAATAACAATTTGTAGCACTCTCCCCACCCTCGTGACTTCAAAGCACAGAGGAAAGTCCTAGCTGGTACAAATCTGTGTCCTAGGGTACAGCTTTGTTTTGGAAACCAGATTTTATCGGTTTCTAGATGTTGCCTTACCTACGGTCAAAAAGTAGCCCAAATTGTGTTATAAAATTGCCCATGGTCGCCCAATTGTGATAGAAAAGTTGCCAAAAGAAACTTGTGATTTTCAGAATATGGAAACAACCCATTTCTCTCAATGAAATAAAGTCTGGAGATGTCAGGAACCTTGAGCTGACTACTGTCTTTATTAGAGTCATCAATGTAGAAGTCTGAGGGTGAACGAGATGTCAGGAACCTTGAGCTGACTACTGTCTTTATTAGAGTCATCAATGTAGAAGTCTGAGGGTGAACGAGATGTCAGGAACCTTGAGCTGACTACTGTCTTTATTAGAGTCATCAATGTAGAAGTCTGAGGGTGAACGAGATGTCAGGAACCTTGAGCTGACTACTGTCTTTATTACAGTCATCAATGTAGAAGTCTGAGGGCGAATGATGAAGAAGAAGTAGAATATTTTGATTTTCAGGTGTTCGGATAAATGGATACAGCCCTGTAGCTGTTACAACACTAATGCTAATATGAAGAATACTGTTCAGAAGTAGTTGTACGAGTTTTAGGCTCAGCTGATGGTACAAACAGCTGATGGTACAAACAGCTGATGGTACAAACAAAAAACATCATGATCAACGATACCTTCCAGCTCCCTGTAGAGCACAGGTAAGGTAAGGAGGGTAAAGGATTCCATTACACGCCTATTGAGGCATATTGGGAATATGGTGTTAGGCCCATATTTTCTTGATCATCGGCACACTAGGGGTGATGTGGTCAGTATCATGCCGGCCGCCTTAACCTTCCCAGAGTTCCTCTGGTACCCAATTCATGAGGCTGGGTTGACCCCGGAGCCGTTTGCGGTCTAAAAAATCCCACCTCAACTGGGGACTGAGCTAGGAAGCCATTGCACTAACCACTGTGCTACCACGGCACAGGTACTCAACAAAAAACATGCTAAGCCCTTCTGGTCCTGTGTCATTCATTCACATCTTCTTTATTCCTGTCATGTCTATCTCCAGTTCTCTTCTCCATGTGTTTGTTTGGGTCTCCCTCTGCCCCTCATACCCTGGGGACTCCAGAACAAGGGGTGCCTTGTAATGCTATCTACAGGTTTCCTCTATGTTTGCCCAATTCAATGCCAGTATCCTCTTCTCCCTTTGCTCTGCTGGTGTTTATCCTATTCTATCCATCAGTTTCACATTAGTGATCTCCTCATACCATTCCAAACTTTCTATTCTCCGCAAGCACCCATTTATGACAGTCTGTATGTTTCTGGATTTAAAAAATGCTTCTGTAATAAAAACCACAATATATTCAATGACTACCTAGAGATAACAGCCAGGTAATGCCTCAACGATATCTGGTTTAAAAAGTTGTGTTACTTCAATAATGTTTTCAATTAACAAAAATAGATACAGTGTCTATAGTATTTTTCTTTAACATGTCGATATTTCTTGTCCTTGTTGCCTGTTAGTAACTGTGGATGATGAAGGGTGAAACCCGAAACGTCCCGTGCTTCCTGTGTACCATTAATTTGTAAAACTGATTCAATACTGTTTTTTTTTTAAACACATAAAAATAGAAACAAGCAGTTTCTACGTCTTTTGCGTATATGTACATGAATATACACAAATAATGCCTGCACACCCGCACTCACAGACAGACATACGCACACACACGAGTGGACAAATAAATACCTTAGAAAAAAAAAACCCAGTAAATAAATAATATATATAAAATGGGTAATTGCAAGCACTTGTAAGAAATAAAGAAGTAGAAAACTAGACAACATAAAAACAACAAATGCGAAAGGATTACTGGGGACTTTGAACCCGGTACCATCCAAACAGCATGACTGCCTTGCTGTGGGAGTGAATCGTGACAAGCTACTGTATGGTTAGTACCTGTGACTTGAACCCAGGACCTTCTGAACGGCACTACCGCCTCGCTATGGAAGCGTGGCTAGTTAGTTGATTCGCTCCCATAGTGAAGTAGTGGTGCAATTCGGATGGTCCTGGGTTCAAGTCTCCAGTAAGCCTATCAAATCTGTTGTTTTTCCCATTGCCTATTTCTTATGAGTGCTTGCATCATACCCCTTTATGTGGATTCTTAATTTACTGTTCACAGGCTTCGGGTTTCCTTCATTAAAAAAAAAAAAAAAAATTAACAAAAGAGGATATCTAAATGAGGCATGTAGTGTTTCTACAACTATTGTTTATATATATAAAGGTTATGGATAGACAAGTAAACAATTTCATTTATGGTTGAATAAACTGTCAACTTAGATTTCTGGATTATTCGTGGGACACAGAGTTACCACAACTAAAATATTGTAAAACAGCTATTTTTGCACCTAACAGTAGAGGAAATCAAAGGTCTGACCATATACTCACAAACTGCTCATCAAATCAAACTCAAGAAGACGGACATTCTAAAATTTAAGCAGCTAACTCTTATTGAGACATAGTTACTGTTAAAAGCTACAAGCACTGAAAAAAAAAACTACATAAAAAATGGTAATTTGTCATGAGTAAAATTTATTTATGAACCTGATTTAGCAAGGTCAATTTATTTGTTAACTCTGAAACAAGTAGCACTAGAAGGGAACTGTCAAGTTTGAAAAAAGTAACCAAAACAAAAGGCAATTTTGTCAACATTGAAACTGGCAAAATTGTAGAGACAATTTGTCCAATGAACACAAGCAAACATTTTGTCAAGTTTGAAATCAGTAAAATCACAGACAATATTTGTCAAGTTGGAGACAAATAGAACTGAAAGAACACCATGTCAAGTTTAGGCAGAAAAAAAAAAAAGCTTTCAAGCGTGATATAAATAATACGCAATAACATCTTAAAAATAATGAGCACCTACATTTATTTTAAACGTTTAAAAACAAAAAAAAATTAAATCTTTGTATTCTTAAGAAGAAGTCTGAGAAGTTAAATGCAGACAATCAGTGTGTAAATTTGTTTCCTCACTAAAAAACTGAGTATTAAATTTCAAAACCTCATAGCAGGGGTTAATGCTGTTGAGTGTTATGATAGTAAAAAGGTAGTCCCATACCAGATACTGCTGTAGGGGAATGAAGTGTTAGAGATTTCACCATACTAGGTCCAGCACCGAGAGGTGGGGCGACCAGTTCCCTTCCTCACTGCCTTTTCCTTCCTAACTCAAAGTCAGGCACCTTTGCCACGAGAGACCAGCGCTCTGACCACTCTGTCAATCGGACGCGATTGTTATGAAAGTAGCGAGTGATAAAATGAGTGGTAATCTATAGCAAACATGATGTCCACAAAGTGGTATTTGTACTATGTCAGGATTACAGCAAATAAAACTGTTTTAAACTGTCAATGTTCTCAGTCTATCAATATATGATTATAATTTACAATTACAGGTACAAACTGTCATTATACGACAATAATTTCTGTGATTTATAATTATAGATATGAACTATCAATATCTGATAATCATTTATGTCATTTATAATTATAGATACAAACAATCAATTTAAAATAATAATTTATGTGATTTGTAATTACAGATACAAAGTATTACTAAACTGTAAAAATGTGATTTACAATTATTGATACAAACTATCAGTATCTGATTATAATTTATGTGATTTATAATTATAGATACGAACTATCAATCTACGGTAATAATTTACATAATTTATAATTATTTATAGATCTATCAGTGTGATTTATAATTATAGATACAAACTATCAATCTATGGTAATAATTTATGTGATTTATAATTATTGATACAAACTATCAGTGTGTGATTATAATTTATGTGATTTTATAATTGACCAAAAACAGCAATCTTCTTCTTTGATCTTCTGTGATCACTTTCAGACGTCACTTGAATATGTTCAAAGAAAGCAGTGGTCAGCTTGAAGCTATTTTTACCTCTAGAATTTTTCCATGAATGGTCCTGGTGATGGCCATATGCCCTTTCTCTGCTCCTTATATGTTGGGCATCTTGGAAGTAGATGTTCAGCAGTCATGTTATCAGCGTGATATCAGTAGTTCCTATCTTTAACTTGCTGAATAGATGGTATCCCAATCTGTTATGACCTGTGCGAAGTCTGAAGATTACCACTTGTTCACATCTGCTAAGCTGGTAATATGCATCATTTTTTATGGTGGCCTGGATGGACCACTTCCCACTTGCTCAGGTATCTGTACCTAATACAACTCTTGGCCTCTTCATAACTCATGCTTATATCAAGTTGTGGTAGCTGTCCACTTTCCTTTGCCAATCTGTCAGCCTCTTCATTTCCAGGGATGTTGCAGTGAGATGGGATCCACTGTATCACGACTCTTTTGAACTGCTGACATAGTTTGTGGAGTGTTAATCTCAGGCCATCCATGTCAGCATTATTCTGACTTTTCTGAGCTACAATTACTGACAGAGCATCTGTGAAAAGAGATACTTGTCTCTCAGAGCTTTCTTCTGTCATTAGGACTTCTGTTGTAGTTTTTAAGGCTTCTGCTTCTGCTCTGAAGTTACTTGAGAATTTTCCTCTTTTAATCACAGTAGCAGCCAATGCAACACTTCAATCATTCACTTCAGCAAACTTCAGCTCCCGACCACACTTGACTGCAAGAATTGAATGAAAAAAGTAACCAAAGTACTCGTAGTTAGAAACCTTATTCATATGATGTCGCAAATGAAACTTGAAATTTTCCACACCTGTGGACTGACTCAAAATCTTTTTGCTCGCCCTGGCTGCGAAACAAAAATAAGATGTAATACAAAAAAGATAATTTTTTTTAATGAAATCAGAAAGCATTTAACAGAATGGCTTTCTGTCACTGTGCTTTCATAAAGCTTTTATGCTACATCTCATTAAAAATTTTTTTTTTGCTCTTAAAACAAATTGCATTTACTTGTTGTCTGTGGATGCAAAACAAAACATAATATACACGTGTTTACTAAAAGTGATACAGTACATCATATATCTTTACACAAAAATTAGACTTGACATATTTCAATATACGAATAAATTTGGGTCATGGAAAAATTCATAATATAATGAAAGGTACAAGAAAGACAAATGAAAAAAGGTTTAAAGTAAGTTCAGCCAGAGATCAAACTCAGGAACTTGTCTCTGTTATATGGAGACACCCACTAGTCCACTGCAAACAGCAGAGAAATGCCTTCCTCAAGGATATAGTCACAGCTGAGCACTGGTCAATATCTGGTCTCTTATTTATAGACATTTACAACAGCATGCACAAATATCTGTCTCTCCCAGCCATGGAATGACTTTTCAAGTATGTATCAAATGTACAAACACTAGTAGTGCTTAGAAACTATACAGATTAATAATAACACAAATAATTTTACTCTCAGACCTATTCTAGTATATCATCATTACCAGCCAATACATACACACACACATCATATATATATATATATATATATATATATATATATATATATATATATATATATATATATATATATATATATATATATATATATATATATATATATATATATATAATTATATCTATAAAATCCTTGTGCAGTTTTGAAAATTGACAACTTTGCTTCTGCTTAGGTAAGCTTTAATTAGTAGATGTGATTAGGGAAGATAATTTAAAACTCACTACAGGAAACATCACAAAGGCATTCAATAACAAAAAGGATGAAGACGTTCCATTAATGATGAACCACAAAGTGGATTTGTCGCTGCTGGAATGTTTTCCATGAGGACATATTACAATTGTGGTTTACTAATCAAAATCTCGCTCTTTAGGTGATCATCCTGCTAAGATCACTGATGTGATCAATGTTACAACTGAAGCACAGCTGTAGTACATGTCTGTGGAACTTCAATATTCTATCATATTCTGCATCAAAACTCAGGGTGGAAAGGAAATGGGACCTATCAATCCTAAAATCACACAAGCTAAAACTTGAATAAATTACCTCTTTGTTGCATATTTACAGATTACTTTTATATCAAGTGGTATGACATGATCACTAATACAGAACTAGATAAGTGCCAGTGGAAAAAGAAATGAGAAGACCCTGGAGATAGATAGGACACACATTGAGAAAACCTGTTGATAGCATTACAAGACAATCCCTGTTCTGGAATCCACAAGGTAAGAGAGGTAGAGGAAGACCAAAGAACACACGGAAAAGAAAACTGAAGACAGACATGAGAGGATGAAAAAGACATGGAGAGACCCTCAGCAGACGGCACGGGACAGGAAGACTTAGGCATACGTTTGTTGAAGGCCTATGCTCATCTAGGAATTGAAAGGTGAAAGAAGAAGAATTCTAAGAAACAAACAAAAACTTGAATAAATTACCTCATTGTTGCATATTTTACAGATTACTTTTAACACCTATAAAACTGAGGTCATCTATGTTTTAACCACTTAGTCAATTTGCTTGGCCATATTCATTTTTCTATGATGAAAAAAATATATGCACGTTAAAATATTAATGAGCAATTAATTTTTCCCCACCTACAAAATATAACTGGAAATCCAAGTCAGTTCACTCCGATTGGTTCACTTAATTTCTAAGCTTTGGTATAGGAGTGGCTTATCGTGCAGGCTAGAGTTTTAGCATAATCAGATGTCATGTAATACTGTTAAAAAGAGACTACAATAATACCAAGGGAAAAAACTAGGTTCTTGTTGCATAGACTTTTGGAAGTTAAATGATTCATAAAATTGTTAAACTGCACCAGGAATTTATTAAAATCCATTGTGCATGTATGCACATGTGTGTGTGTAAATAAAACAGGTAAGGTAGTTTCATTATTTACAAAGTGTCATGCATTGTGAAATAGTCAGAGCCATAACTTATATCATAACTGTCTTAAGATATTAGACACAGCAGACACAGTTATTCAATGGTCTTCTTAAGTGAGATTTTGAATAATTACAATTTTTTTCTTCTGTTCATGATGATGCCAGGTGATTGGCTTTGTCAGTCACACTTGATCTGCCAGTTTTGAACTTTTCTTCCCATTTGCAAACTTTTATTTGGCCAATAAACTTTATAACCTTGTTCTGTGCTACCATTCTTCTGTGAGTCTCAGAAGGCCTAATACTGTCTGCTAAAGAAACTTTATCATTGCACCTTTATGGAATGTAGCTGTCATTTTTACACACCAACTGCATAAGCTAGTACTTAAGGATGCTGGTAACACTTGTCAGCTTCTGTCACTTGCTGTGTTACATAATTCAAAAATTGTCTTTAATTGATATTATTTACCCTTATTCTTTCATAGATACACACACATGTACAAATACATGTATACACAAAGGTAAATAAAAAAACAGTTGATTGGTGAATTACTGTAACAAGGCAAGTGAAAGAAGCTGACCAACAGTACCAACGTCGTAATGGACTGTAAATATATTATAATCATATGTAGCATAAACGTCAAGTCTTTTATGCACATAAGTAAAAACATAGAATATTATAATTACTAATAGTAACATCTCATAAATGATACATTTTAAATACATTTGTTGTATCGAGGTTATGTTGGTTCTGCATCACAACACAGAATACTGACTTCTGGATTCATGTATAATGTTTTTTGAAGACAGTACTAAAAATGTCTTGCATTCGATGGATTAGTGGATAGATCCTTAGGTCACTTGGTGTAAGTTTAAATCTTCCAGTAACATGGATCAGAATGTACCAGCAGCTTCAACATTTATCAAACACACAAATTATATTTTAATTAGTTAAAAGCTATAAATTTAACAAAGTGAACGTACACTGGATCCTTGCTCATGGCAAGTTATAGAGAAATGAGAAGGGCGATAGACCTGCCAAAGGAAAAAAAAAAATGTAATTCAAACTGGAGACAGGTCAACATTTGAAGAAATAAAAACAATTTTAAAAAATAACATAAAAGATAACACCCATAGTTAGATATAACTGAAGCACATTACTCCTTACTATGAAGAGATAATGTGATAGTTTTCAGACTGAGAGCTGGCCACTGCAGACTCTAACCATCTGTTAAAAATATGAAACATTGCGGAGACAGCGTCCATGTGAGGAAGACAAATAAATAGTAGAACATGTATTCTAAGACAGTTGGCTCCCCATGAGGAGGTGACTGACAGCATGGCCTTCACCAAACCATCTTAGGGAGAAAGTATTTGACAATGAGAAAAGCTGAGACAGACCATCAACTTCATCAGATAAGTAGATATGAAGAAGTATTGTCCTCTCTACCACATTTACTGAGCTTTGTCTTGTCCACTTGAATAAATTACTACAGAGTCTACAAACTGTTCTATCATACATTTATTGAGTTGTCCTGTCTAATAACACATTACAAGTAATTAATTATGGTTTTGTCCACTCTAATAATATTACCGAGTTGTCCTGTCTAATAATACATTACTTAATTATGGTTTTGTCCACTCTAATAATATTACTGAGTTGTCCTGTCTAATAACACATTACTTAATTATGGTTTTGTCCACACTAATAATATTACTGAGTTGTCCTGTCTAATAACAAATTACTTAATTAGTTGTGATGCTGTCTACAATAATATATTACTAATATATGGTTTTCAGTACTGTCCATTGTAATACTTTTACTGAGTTATAGTCTTGTTTACAGTAATATATGATCAGGTCAAACTTCGATTCACAGTAACAAGTCCCACCGAGTACATAATTCTTTGAATAAAACACTTTTGTCTTTGGTTAAGATGTACAGTTTGTACTAACACCATTAATATACAAGTTTCCTGCCACACACAGCAGAACTAAAGTAAAGGCATTGTAGAAAATCATTCGCCTGAATTTTGGATCCAGGTCTCCCTGTCGATACCAGTATATCTGTAAGGGAAAAAAAAAACAATATAGTATATAAAATTTGCTTGAACAGTTTTTGCTCAGTGGTTTAATTAGTATGTATCAAAACTTTTCTTTTAACTCTTTGACTCCATAATTATTTTCCACCCTGTGCCATAATTATTTTTTGAAGAATTCTAAACGGTGAAGTGTACTGTCTTTTAGTGTAAATTTTATGTTAATCTTTTTTTGTGAACATGTACTTATTATACACCAAAATGTAGGGAAATGGATAGAGAATTATAATATATAAGGTCTTTGGTAGTATGAGCACAACTGTGTTCGGTATACTTAAAACATTTTGCAAGTAAAATTTAAAAACACTAAAAAGTTAACTGTAGAATACGATCTTACCAAAGACAAATTACTGTTGTAGACAATAAAACTATATTTTTAGTCTTCAAACATCAAGTTAATCCATATACAAAGTAAAAAAACCATTGCTTATGGCTACAATTAGTACATTTAGTGTTATTCACACCAGTTTTTACTGCGGTCCCTTGTAAGAAAATAATAAATTATGCAATCTTGCATTACGTAATTTTCAAACAAAGAAGAATAACGTCATATAAAACTTTTTTACACTTGTTTAATGTTTTAATAGTATCCCTAGCTTCATCTTCTACCTAGGACTAGTGATTAGATATTACGGTAGGTCTAGTTTTGTTGCTTTTTGATCGGCCACTCATCAACTAAATCTAATGTGTCTAGCTTTTCTGCACAGATTCCGTATTTTGACAACAAACTGTGACTAGCAAACAATCATCATCAATGTCAGCAATGTTTCAAAGTAGTTTGACACAATTATTTGCTTAGGAGACTTAGAAAATGTAAATATAAAGCATGACATATTTCTCTAGCAATAACAAAGAAAAACACAAACACGCGAATTGTCACACAAATTGTGATATTAACATCAAAACACGCACATGTGCTGCTTAACTAGTCAAATTAGTTGTTTAAATAGTAGCGGAAGTCATTTTACGAGTTTTAAAATATGAACTGCATTAAATGGACAATTTTTGGGGTTTATTCGTGATGAACTAAAAACAACGCTCCGAGCATTGCACTGGCACGGCACGTTGAATTTTGCAACGCTCAGAGCGTTGGTCTGGAGTCAAAGAGTTAAGATTCCCAAAACACCATTAAGAAAACTAACAGAGGTCAAATTAAGAAGATCTGCTCTTGGATTCTGTACCAAATTGTAATTTTCTATGAATTTTAAGAAAATTTGTGGTTGTTCATTACTAGAATTTCCTATGCATGACATTTTTTTAGTTTTTTTTTCCTGTTTCTGGCAAAACTATAAACTGGCAAGTATAATGTTTTTACAACTTTTCCCCCCATCATCTTCTTCTCAGTACCTTCATGTATTCTGCAGTATTGCCAGTTTTTTCACAGACAATGTCATACACAAATGCTACTTTCACAGACACACACTGAGAAAACTTGTTGATAGCATTACCAGACAGTCGCTGGTCTGGAACCCCCAGGGATAAGACAGGTAGAATAAGATGAAAGAACACGTGGAAAAGAGAAGTGGATGAAGAAGACACGGAAAAACCTTGAGCTGATGGCGCCGCACAGGAAGACGTGGCATAAGTTTGTTGAAAGCCTATGCTCCTTTGGGAGTTGAAAGGTAGAAAGAAGAAGTCATCATACATAACAAATCAATAATCTTCATGTAAATATCTTCATATACAAGGTACATCAACAGTAATACTTATACTATTTAAAAAAAAAAAAAAATACTGCACTGTAATAGTGCAATGATGCAACCACTTGTTATCTGGCCAAACCCATTTATTCTGGGGCAGTTAGTTGCAAAAATGTTAAATGTTGTAAGTTTCAGAAAAGTAACAGAAGTTACAATGGTCAATACCTGCTGCAACCTATTATTTAAAAAAATAAATAAATAAATTTGTCAAATGTTAAAATTCAGGAAAAATAAAGAAGCTACAACTATTAATAACTGATCTAAATAAACTGGCTTTAAATAAAAACCTCAAATGTTAAATGCTGAAATTTGTATTAATAAAAATAAAATTACAGAATTTACTATTTTTTTTTACTGAGATAGTAAAATTTTACAATTAAAATAAAAATTATAGCAAAATAAATGTGAACTAATACAGTAAATAATACAGCCATTAGACAAATGTCAAACAAAAGTTCTAAAAAAAAAAAAAAAGGATTTACAACTAGTGTAAACAACTATTTTCTTATTACAGTAAAAGTTAAAATGCTGTAACTTCTAGAAAAAACAAATAAAGTGTGCCTTACCAGAACAATATGAGACCCACATATACAAAGAATGACAATAGCAAAGTAGATATTGACTCCAACACGTGGCTGACTGTAATATACAATGGCCATGATGACTGTCACCTTAAAGAAGACAAGAAGGAAAGCTTCAGTAAAAATGGCAGTCAATATTATGGTTGTGCTATTTGCATCAATGTTCTGTAAGTCAAATGAATAATATCAAATTATCATGCAATATTTGACCCTGTATACTCCCCAGGGGTCTTTGAAGAGACACAGAAAGAATAGGCCTACGGCACAGGCATGTCGCACAAAGCGACTAACATGTGGTTGTGAATTGTGCTAGCAACTGCATCACGTAAGACAATTTGCCACACAAACCATCACCACAAGAGCATGTGATTACTTGGTGCCGGCTTTCTGCAAGGGGACAAGCTGTAGTGATGATTCCATGCTCTGTAGGGTGCACATACGAAAATGATGATAATGCAATATGTCTCAAATAAAATTAACTGTACAAACTTCAATGATTTAAACACAGCTGAAAGTAATTTCAAAACTGTTGTTCCTCTTTGACTATTGAAACGTACAAAAATCTTCCATGAGCCATTTTAGTGATTAGGAGCCAGACTTGAAAATGCGCGTACAAAAATATCTTCTGTTAAAGGGGAAAATATGTTATAGTTATTTTTGTAGAGCTGATCATGGTATGAACACGAATGCAAATGGGCAGTTACTCATGAACAGACTTGATAGACAAAAAACATGAGCCGGCAAGTTGGCAGGTCCACAGCAAACATGGCGACACATTTCATTCATAACCCTCCACTCCCAAAGGAGCATAGGCCTTCAACAAACACATGCCAAGTCCTCCTGTCACGTGCCATCATCTCAAGTTCTTTCCATGTTCTCCTCATCATTTTCACCTCTGTTTCCAGCTCTCTTCTCCATGTGCTTCTTGGTCTACCTCTGCCTCTCTTGCCCTGGGGGGGCGACACATTTACTTTCATCAAAATTGGCTTCATCAATCAATAACATGTGTGGCATAGAAGTATGTTTCAATAGTGTAGTTCTTCACAATAAATCGTCCGTCCATACATCTCACCTATAGGCATCATAATATGTGGCAGTGTAATAAAGATACAATTCTCTCCTCTCCTTCAATTCTGGCCATTGTGTCTAGAGGTTCGTGTAGATCATGAGAACCCACGCAATGCGGCAGAAATAACGTAGATGCATTATACTTACTTACTTACTTAGTCGTTCCCCTTCTACCATGAGGTGTAGAGGTTTGGAAGAGAGAGCGCCAGACTATCCTATCGGCTGTCTTCCTCCTGGCCTGGTTCCATTCTAGTCCTTGGTCCTTCAAAGATTGTCTAATGTTGTCCTCCCAGCGGACTCTGGGTCGTCCTGGGGGTCTGGATCCCTGGCTCTTTGTTTCACATGCTTGTCGTGGTAGCCGATCTTCTCCCATTCTGCAGACATAGCCAAACCATCTTAGTTGGGACTGTTCTACTTGGGTCTGCAGGGGGTGGGATTTAAGGCCTTGACGTATCATCTGGTTGCGGACCATGTCTCTTCTTGTTACTTCAACCACCTTCCTAAGATACCTCATTTCTGAGGTTTGGATCTGGCTTTTGTGGGTTGTAGTCGTTGCCCATGACTCGCATCCATATGTCAGGACTGGGACATAGGTGGAGTGATTTATGGCCTGAAAAAGTCTCCCAGCTGCTGCTTTTCGAGTGGCCAACTCTTCTCTGATGCCTCCCTTTCGGTCTATAATAGCTCCGAGGTATTTAAAGAGGTCGACCTGCTCCAGGACCTGTTCTCCCAGCTTAAACTGATGTCTTCTTTCTTCTCGTGATATCACCATGTATTTTGTTTTAGAGCTGCTTATGACCATCCCTCTCTTCTCCAGCTCTTCCTTCCAGACTTGCAGGTTGGATTGGAAATGTGCCTCTGATTTAGCAATCAGGGCAACATCATCAGCAAATGCCAGCTCTGAAATACAGACCATTTCCATCTTCCAGTACCCCATTGAATACTTTCTTGTTCTCTCCTTACATGCCTTGATGACATCGTCCATGAGGAGTATGAAAAGATAAGGTGACAAGATATCCCCATGTCTTACACCAGTGGTGGTCCTGAACTCTTCTGACTTATGGTTTGCTGTCTTCACATAATTTTTGCAAGACTTGTAGAAGCTCTGTATAGCATGAATCAGAGGTGCTGGAATGTTCTTCCTTGCCAAACAGTCCCAAAGTTTGCTCCAGGGGACCCTGTCAAACGCCTTTTCCAGATCTATGAAACAAAGATGGATCTCACTATTATACTCAAGGGCCTTTTTACTCAGCTGTCTGAGTGTGAAGATCAGGTCTTGAGTACTTCGGTTCGCTCGGAATCCACACTGGACCTCATCCAATTGTGGCTCAGCTAGGCGTCGGAGTCTCTGCTCTAGGATTCTAGAGTAGATTTTACCAGGGACACTGAGAAGGGATATGCCTCTATGGTTTCGTCACTGTTGATTGTCACCCTTTTTGAAAATTGGTGTTATGATGGCAATCTCCCAATCCTTTGGTATGGTCTTGTTGCACCACGCTGCCTGTAGGACCCTTAAGAGTAAGAGGTCGCCTGATGCACCCATGTACTTAACCATTTCTGGTATTATACCATCATGCCCTGCTGCTTTGCCCATCTTGATTTTCTCCAGTGCTGCCTTCAGTTCTTCCATCTTTATGTCATCTTCACCATCATTAGTTTTCTCTTCTGTGCTAGTGGTTATTATTTCTGATGCTTCACCATGCTCACCATCCAGGAGTTCTGAGAAATATTCTTTCCATCTTTCCATTACTTCCTTCGGGGCAGTAAGCAATTTGCCTTGCTTGTCCTTTATAAATTTTAGAGGGCATTGTTTTTCCTTCCTCATGTTCTTTAGGGTCTTATCGAACAATTTCTGGTTTTCTTGCGCATCTTTTTCTAGCTTTTCTCCAAATTCTTCCCAGGACTTCTGTTTTGCTGCTAGCACCTTGTATTTTGCTTCTGAGTGTCACATATTCTCTATATTTCTCCATTTGTCCTATTATGTTTTTAGCTCCTAAGTATTGTTTCCATGCCATTTTCTTCTCTCTTATTTTCTCTTTGACTTCCTCTGTCCACCAAGGTGTCCTCTTTCTCTTGTTCCCAAGTTGGACTTCACCACATGCTTCTGCAGCAGCTGTCTTTATGATGTCCTTGAATTTGAGCCAGAGGGTTTCCAAGTCATCAGGTTGTTCTTCTGTGATCCTCACCACTGCATCAATAAGCCCCTGATATCTGGTCTTAATTTCTGGCTCTCTCAGCTTGTAGGTCTTAATGCTCATTTCTCCCATTCGTTTACTTAGTTTCTTGCGTGATGTTGGGCAGTTCCTAGGCTGAGCAACTCTTTCAGTTGTTCTTTTGATTGTAAGCAGGTAATCATCACTTCCAATCTCTGGTCCCCTCCAGACTCTAGCATCCCGGACATATTTGAATGAGCTTCTCCTAACAATGGCATAGTCGATCACTGACTTCTCATTCTTTGTTGGTTCACATCTAGTGTATGCATGTATGCGCTTATGGGGGAACTTTGTGTTTGTAATGATCAGATTCTGCTCACTGCAGAATCTAAGGAGTCGCTTTCCATTGTCATTGAGAGTACCTTTTTCATATCTTCCGATAACTCCACCCCATCTAGCATGGTCATTTCCAACTCTGGCATTGAAATGTCCGAGCATGATAATTTCATCTAGGCAGTCATCCACTGTCCTTTGAAGCAGCTCGAAGAATTCTTCCTTGACCTCTGCTCTCTCATCCTCATTTGGCCCATACATTATGACCAGGTTGACTATGGTTTCTCTTTCTTTTAGTTTTACAACCATAATGCGCTCCGAGACAAAGTTCCATCCCTTGATACTATCTTTTTGGTTTTTGGCCACAATGCAACCCACGCCCCCTTTAGCTCTTTCAGATGTGGGTACACCACTGTAGAGCAGCGTTTTGCCATCGAGATCCATGACTCCTTGTCCTTTTTTCTTTGTTTATTAGATACATTATTCATAATAAAAATACTCCCTGGACATGGTAGTAACTTCTGGGCAAGTTAAGGTACCATCCAGCATAATACAAATATGTGGCGGCCTCCAAGATAACAATGCCACAAATAAATCAGGATCAAAGTCTCCACTATCTTGGGAGTTTGAAAAAATGTACGTCTACTTCGGACGACTTCAAAAATATGAAAGGCCAAGATGGCTGACCGTTAGAATGCAAAACACGTGATATATTACGTCATTAGTGACCGGTGATGTAGCAAAATATGCGGCGTTCAATATAAGTGAAAAATGATACTTAAAAAATGACATTCACTACAGACAGCTATATCTCCTCAAATCAATGGATATATACCTGCGTGTAGCAACATATTATAACATATTAATTCTATACTTAACATCTTCCATGAGCCATTTTAGTGATTAGGAGCCAGACTTGAAAATGTGGCAGCTATATCTTATCACTAACTCACAGTGTGAAACATTTTGCCAGCAGGGGTGTCAGGCTGAAATCTGATATCACTCATCATCACTTCCATTTGTTGCTACTTATGGAGCATAGAACCACCCCAGCAGCTGGTCCACAAGAAGCCTGCACTCAATAACTCATTTAATCTTAAAGTAGTCAGTGTTGTAGCAGTAAAGTAGTCAGTGTTGTAGCAGTAAAGTAGTCAGTGTTGTAGCAGTAAAGTAGTCAGTGTTGTAGCAGTAAAGTAGTCAGTGTTGTAGCAGTTTATTTGACATGATGAGGTTGCCAGTCTCGTGCACAACCTTATGTTAGTTACCTTTTACAATATGTCTGAGCAGTAGTTGTGTTCTTTGTTTGTCTCATCAGAGACACTCGGATATAATAAAACCTAACTATGTCATGAAGAGGTCAATGGTGATTCCATTACTGCTACCAGAAATCTTCTTTGATCCTTAGCCGCCGACCATCAAAGCAGTCAGTGGCCATCACGCCTGGTGGCGTCTCGTAGGGCAACAACAAATTGATTCCACTTTGCTCGGTAGGTGGCCATCCTTCGTACAGTGCCCCAACTCTGGTTCATTCTTTGCATCTCAGCCTCCACAGTCCTCCGCCAAGTTGTTTTTGGTCGGCCTCTCTTTCGTTTTCCTTCAGGGGTGCTACCAGAAATGTAACTCAGTAATAACCCCAAATATGTGTTCACTGCTAAACTACTCCATCTACATTAGGTACTGCATCAGGAGATGACTGAGGAAGCTAAATTTGAGGCCCAAGAACATATATGAACACTGAGAGCAGGCACATAGAAATTTAGAAATCAAGTTGTGAACCATGAAAAGAAACATTAATGACATTATACTCTTTAAGTGAGTATCTGACTGGCAGACTAGTTAAAGCGCTGGTCTTTCGCGGCATGGGTTCCAGGTTCGAAACAGTGCCATCACACTCTGATCTACCCAGCTGTAAATGGGTACCTAACCCAGCTCTTGAGATAGGGAAGGAAAAAGCAGAAAGGAAGAGAACTTCTTGATGCTGGACCTAGTACAGTGAAGTCTCAAACACTTTAAGTAAGTTATAACAATAAATGAAAATTACAAAATGTAATCTAACTTAAAGTCTTGTATAGACAAAATATGCCCATTATGATTGTTTAGTTTAGCATGAATGTAGTAGTAAAATTTAGTAGCCCTGCCAGTCATATCTGACTATGGGAATGCACTCCTGAGGTGATAGTCCTCAGCAGCTTTTTTCCTGGTGTTCCTTTCGGCGTGTTCTTTTCTCTTCTGCTTCTCTTCTTTTCACCCAATCTGAAGTGGTGGCGTTGCGAGCATCACACTTGGTGCTACTGGCAGCTTCATCCTCCCAGGTGGCTGGATTTTTATTCCAGTGCCTTCACTGTCTCTCTTGCACATATCTGTGAACTTCTGCTGCAGTCACCTGGCTGTTCCTTTGGCGTCTGCCAGTTGTCTGTAGAAGATGCGACCATCTTATATGTGGCAGACATGGTCAAGCCAGCGGTCCTCTTCAGGGCATGAGCTTGGGCACAGTTATATGTAGATCATTCTGTTGCCCATGCAGAATATTCCCTCTCTCTACATAGCCAGTAGATGCAAAGGAACAGCAGTAGCCAATACAGTTTGGTACCAGGCACATCGCAGGAGTTGCCACAATAATGTCAAACCAAGATTAGACTGTCTTAGGGACAGTATGGATAACAGATTTGAATTCTAGTCAACAGTGTACGAACATCAATATTTTAATTTGTGTATATTGCAAAACCACCAGGTCTTATGTATAGTGGATATCCATGGATGTTCCGATTTCTAGTGATCACATAACGATCTAGGTCTCTCTGTATTAAAATCTAGTGTTCTAGAGATCACAAGCGATCTAGGTCTCTCTGTATTAAAATCTAGTGTTCTAGAGATCACAAGCAATCTAGGTCTCTCAGTATTAAAATCTAGTGTTCTAGAGATAACAAGCGATCTAGGTCTCTCAGTATTAAAATCTAGTGTTCTAGAGATCACAAGCGATCTTGTTCTCTCAGTATTAAAATCTAGTGTTCTAGATATCACAAGCGATCTAGGTCTCTCAGTATTAAAATCTAGTGTTCTAGAGATCACAAGCGATCTAGGTCTCTCAGTATTAAAATCTAGTGTTCTAGAGATCACAAGCGATCTAGGTCTCTCAGTATTAAAATCTAGTGTTCTAGAGATCACAAGCGATCTAGGTCTCTCAGTATTAAAATCTAGTGTTCTAGAGATCACAAGCGATCTAGGTCTCTCAGTATTAAAATCTAGTGTTCTAGAGATCACAAGCGATCTAGGTCTCTCAGTATTAAAATCTAGTGTTCTAGAGATCATCATTATCCTTGAGCTTCCTAAGGAGCATGGGCCTTTAACAAATTCAAGCCACATATTCCTGTTCTGTGCCATTCATTCAAGGTCTTTCTAAGTCTTCTTTGTCCCTCTCAAGTGTATAGTGTTGATCATTCAATATTTTGAATTCTAATTTTGGCAGTATGTCCAATGCTATAGTTTTGTTGTGCGTTACAGATTCATCTATATTTCAAATTCTGATACGTATCATCATCATCACCCTTGTCATGAGGTGTAATCACCTCCCTTTCTCTTCTTTTTCTTTCCTCATACCTGATCACTCATTCTGATCCTATTTCTAGAAAATCAACCATTTTTCTTAAATCAGTAGTTCTCTGATTGTCCTTAAAGTTGTAACTTGCTTTGTTCAGTTTTTATGACCTGGCAAAGTTTCTATCCGCTCCCTTCTCCATGAACTTTTGACCAACGTATAGTCGGCTATAAAAGCAATGTTAATGGTGCATCAGAATGTCATATGACTACTTTGTGGTCTGACCACCAGGAAACAGATTAAATTAGTGGGGCCTGAAAGTTGAGATAAAACAATCCCCCACCACCCCTGCCTACAAAATTTGGTGGAAACAGACGAGAAGCAAAACAGGGTATGCGGCTTAAACAGTTTGACCAACAAAAACAATTTAGTTTATTGCATAAGAAACAAACCATATAAAAACATTTAAAAACTTACTTTCCTACAATATTTCAGGCTATCATATCTTCTGTTCTAATTATGATGAAATGTTCATTCTTGTTATAAAATTTACTCTAACATTTCGAGTCTAGCTTAACGCAAAATTAAAACAGGTATTTATAATAATAAAGTAGCATAAAAGCTTTAATCAACCCCTTTGAAAATTAAGCACTGCCACATTTTTCCCCCATTAGAATTTTGACCCCGTGACCTCTGTCTTGCTGGCGCAGTACAGGTTAAACTACAGTATTGCTGGAAAACTGCTGTGCACAACAAAAGAATCATAAATTCAGCAGCAGAAGTACAATCACCACTACAGCTACTTCCAATATAAGATGAGTAGTTTAAGTACCCAGCAAAACCACCACAGAAAAGCTCATCTGGTCCATGTCATGGACCATATTTTAGTTTCTTTCTAAACAGAAGAATACTACACATTTTTGAACATATTCAGTTGTGAGAATCTATCATTATTTCCTAATATAACATAACAGAGTCTGCTGTCATTTTTTTCTTGTAATATTGAATTGGGCTTTACATTTTTTGAAATAAATCTACACCCCGATGGCTGAGCCGTAAATTAACATTATTGGGTCGGGATATTTTTTAATGTTGGCTGGGCACCAAATCTACTTTCTCAACTTTATGTACTCATTTACACCTCTGTTTCCAGCTCCTATAAAGTTCTGAGAAGGAATTTATCACCCAGATATATCTCGCTTAGTTTCACAAGAATCTCCTTTGAATTAAGGTTTTCCAGTGGACTAAATCCACAGGAGAAGCAGTTCAGTTCATTCAAACTTATAGACTGAAATATTATCATCTACATATTATCTTTTCATCTCTTCTGTCACTCTCCTTCAAACAATCTGTCACAACCCTTCAGCTCCCCGAGGAGCATAGGCCTTTAACAGAAGAAGAACTGATTTGTTTTGCAGGTTTCTTCAGTGTGTCCGATAACATCGCCAGCATCTTCTTTTCATCTTTTGTACATATCTGGTGCTTGCCATAAGAATGTAATCATTCAACTCTATGCTTGCATTGATACATTTAAGAAATTCTGTAGCTTTCTGGTTGTTGTTTTTGTTGTTCTTCATGTTTCAGAGCCATACAATGGAACTGACTTCACATTTGAACTGAACATTCTGATTTTTATGGTAAGTAACAAAGATTCAAAAAGCCAGATCCAAACCTCAGAAATGAGGTATCTGAGGAAGGTGGTTGAAGTAACAAGAAGAGACATGGTCCGCAACCAGACAATACGTCAAGGCCTAAAATCCCACCCCCTGCAGACCCAAGTAGAACAGTCCCAATTAAGATGGTTTGCCATGTCTGCAGAATGGGAGAAGATCGGCTACCACGACAAGGATGGGAAACAAAGAGCCAGGGATCCAAACCCCCAGGACGACCCAGAGTTCATGGGGAGGACAACATTAGACAATCTTTGAAGGACCGAGGACTAGAATGGAACCAGGCCAGGAGGAAGACAGCCAATAGGATAGTCTGGCGCTCTCTCTTCCAAACCTCTACACCTCACGGTAGAAGGGGAATGACTAAGTAAGTAAGTAAGTAACAAAGATTCATCAATGTTATGAGATCCTGTGTGTATAGTGTAGCAGTGAATTCTAGGTCTGGTACACAGAACAATGAAAGGATGTCTCTTAATCTGCTATTGCTCACACTTACCATAACCATTACAGCTGTAAGTGTACCAACCACCAAGTTTATCACTCGATCCTAAAGAAATAGAAACCATATAAATAGTAATTTGTAAACAGTTGGTTCATGCAATAACTTTGTAAAGCATAAATAATCAAAAAGACAGATCTGTTAACAAATAAATTTCTTCTTCATTCATCCTCAGACTTCTACATTAATAACTCTAATAAAGGCAGTAGTCAGCTCAAGGTTCCTGACATCTCCAAACAGTTTTTCGTGGAGAGAAGTGGGGTATTGCCATATGCCACTCCATTCACTACTGTAAGTTGGGCAGGACTGGAGCAGATGTTTGGCTGTCATGGGAGCAGAGATCTGTTGGACCAATCCTGTATTTGTGATATAGATGGTACCTCAACCTATTCTAAGTGGAAAATGATGACCTGGTCTTGCCTAGATAGCTGGTGATAGGCATCATCTTTTATGTGACCTGAGTGTTCTCTGTCCCATTTGGACTTGAATATGGCTTTTATAGTTGTTTTAGCCATTTCAAAAAGTTGTCTCGATATAATTTGTTGCAGGGCTCGCCCTTCTATAGCAAGTTTATATCTGCCTCTTCGTTGCCTGGTATGTTGCAATGGGCTGGTATCCACTGGACTGTGCACTTATTGAAGCATTAGGCCAGGCTTTCAAGTGAGCTTATCAGATATTTCAATCTTTAGCATGGTGGCTCTTCAGGGCTGTTATTACTGAGAGGGGCTCTGTAAAGATTACTATCTGTTTTCCTGCATGTGCTCTGTACTCAATAAGAGTTTCCGCTGCCTGTTTCAGAGCTTCTGCTTCAGCATTAATGTTACTGCAGTATTTGCCAGTGGCAATTGCCATAGAGTGAATTTTATTGTTTAATTTAATGAGAATGGCAGCTCCCCCAGTTTCAATTGCATTTTTTACCAAACCATGAGTATATGCATGTGTTCGGAGCTTTGCTGAAAATTTCTGGTCAATATGCTTAGTTGCTATAGGCTTTCTTTGTGCTTCTGTCTGAATTCCTTGACTTTCAATGACTGGAATATCAGATTTTAGATTAGGAAAGCACCTTCTTTTCTATAGTGGGATAGTTGTACTTGATGGTATTTTCTTTGCGATTGAGCTTGCTAGCGTGGTATCTTATTTCTTCTTTTGCATGGGCAACACAATTAGTTTGCTTGAGCCTGCATCTTCTTAGCCTGTTTACTCTCTTGCACACTTTCAACTGACACCTACAGCAGCAAACACATACCTGGTAATCTACTAAAATTCATAGCCATAGCTTTGTCAAAGAGCAGTGAAGTCACTGAATATTGACTATGACTTATCAGCCATGATAACAAACACATGTCAAGTCCTCCTGTCGTCTGCTACCAGTTCAAAGTCTTTCCATGTCTTCCTGACCATTTTCACTTTTGCCTCTAGTTTATTAACCTGTTATTGCTTGTTCATTAAAAAAAAAAAAAAAATACAAGACTAAAAGAGATGGACTTATGAGAGGAAGCATACGGCATATATATAACCAGTAAGCAACAGGAACAATTAGCATTCATACCCTTCGACATTTGCTGAGAGAGACTGAGCACCCAAGGGTTTACCTGAAAAGCATTGATGTCGATTCTGATCAATAATAACTATAACAATCATTTTAAAAAATGATGCACGGCAACACTGTACTGTAATTTAGGCGCTGAAGGTAGTACTTCTACTTATGTGAGTCCAAATTTGAGTTGGAACTGACAAATTATCTCGACTTATCAGAAAATTCTAGTTATCAGAACTGGAGTTTTTTAACAAAGACAAAGAAGTCTATCGACTGGGAAATGCTTCTACTTAAGCAAAATTTTACTTCTGCTCAAGCTGACTGCACTGTGTGTATATATATATATATTCCCTCCATATATACCGAAGGAATATGCCTTCACACTAGGTCAGATGGCCTTCTGTTTAATCTTTCAAGGCCGAAGGCAAAAATAAAAATCACAAGGGTCACTATAAGAGACTTGTTGTTCGCTGATGATGCTGCGGTCATCACTTAAAGCCAACTGGAGCTTCAGAGCTGGATGAATCGCTTCACCCAAGCATGCAAGGACTTTGGCCTCACAATAAGTCTGAAGAAAACGAATGTGCTGAGTCAGGATGTGGGTGCTGCACCAGTTATCACTATCGATAACTATGAATTCACATACCTAGGGTCTATCATCAATGACAAACTCTCACTGGACACAGAAATTGACAGCCGCATTGGCAAAGCTGCAGCTACTTTTGCCCACCTCACATCGCGTATTTGGGGAAACTCCAAACTCACAACGAAGACCAAAGCTGCGGTATTTAACGCCTGTGTCACCAGCACACTCCTATAAGGCAGCGAGACCTGGACAACCTATGCTAAGCAAGAAAGAATGCTCAATACCTTCCATTTACGGTGTCTACGCCACATCCTCGGCATCTCGTGGAAAGATAAAGTGATAAATGTCGAGGTGTTGTCACGTGCTGGCCTTCAAAGCATGTATACACTGCTTAGACAGCACAGACTACGCTGGCTTGGCCATGTCTGCCGCACGGAAGATAGTCGCATCCCGAAAGATATCTTCTACGGACAATTAGCAGATGGCAAGAGAACAGTTGGGCGACTGCAGCTGAGGTTCAAAGATGTGTGCAAGAGAGATATGAGGGCACTGGACATGGATCCAGCAACATAGGAGGATGAAGCCACCAATCGCACTAAGTGGCGATGCTATTTGCTGCGCCACCTTAGATTGGGCGAAAAGAAGCTCACAACAAGCAGAAGAGAGGAGAAAACGTAGAAACGAGCACCAGGAAAATAAGCAGCAGAGGGCTGTCACCTCAGGGGCACATTCCCACAGTCAGTTATGACTGAAGGGGCTATTATGTGTATATATATATATATATATATATATATATCTATATATATATATTTATATTATATATATATATATATATATATATATATATATATATATATCATGTGTCATTCAAGACATTTTAAGCATCGCATCATGTGTGCCTCTATCCTCCCCTCCTCTTTAACTCTTTCTGCCCCAGACTGTACTAATGAACAGGATGACTGAAAAGTCACTTTCTATTTTGAAATGTTTATATCCACATAACAAGTCTTGCAGAAATTATGTGAGGACAGCAAACCATAAGTCAGAAGAGTTCAGGACCACCACTGGTGTAAGACAAGGTGATATCCTATCACCCTACCTCTTCATACTCCTTATGAACGATGTCATCAAGGCATGTAAGGAGAGAACAAGAAAGTAGTCAGTGGGGTACTGGAAGATGAGACAGGTCTATATTTCAGAGCTGGCATTTGCTGATGATGTTGCTCTGATTGCTAAATCAGAGGCACATCTCCAATCCAACCTGCAAGTCTGGAAGGAAGAGCTGGAGAAGAGAGGGATGGTCATAAGCAGCCATGGTGATATCACGAGAAGAAAGAAGACATCAGATTAAGCTGGGAGAACAGGTCCTGGAGCAGGTTGACCACTTTAAATACCTCGGAGCTATTATAGACTGAAAGGGAGGCATCAAAGAAGAGTTGGCCACTCGAAAAGCAGCAGCTGGGAGACTGTTTCAGGCCATAAATCGAGGATTCCTCAGCAAGAGAGAGGCTGGTAAGAAAATGAAGATGGCTGTATACCGCTCCACCCATGTCCCAGTCTTGACATATGGATGCGAGTCATGGGCAATGACTACAACCCATAAAAGCCAGATCCAAACCTCAGAAATGAGGTATCTGAGGAAGGTGGTTGAAGTAACAAGAAGAGAAATGGTACGCAACCAGACGATACGTCAAGGCCTTAAATCCTACCCCCTGCATAGAATGTATGTCACGCCGAGCTGTATAGTTAATGTGACATACTATTTAATGTGATAATGTGACAGTTAATTTTTTTTATCTCAATGTTTGTTTTGTATAAATTAGTAGGATATGAATGATGAAATACAAATTTAAAAATATAAAGTGACTTGTCAATCATATTATGCATTTTGGCTTGCCATATGACTCTTGGAACTGATGATAAGAACCAGACAAGTGCTAGTGGAACAAGAGATGTGAAGAAGACGATGGCGATGGATAGGACACACACTGATGAAACCTGCTGATTGCATTACAAGGCAGTCCTTGTTCTGGACCCCCCAGGGCAAGAGAGGCAGAGGTAGACCAAGAAGCACATGGAGAAGAAAGCTGGAAACAGAGGTGAAAATGATGAGGAGAACGTGGAAAGAACTTGAGATGATGGCACGTGACAGGAGGACTTGGCATGTGTTTGTTGAAGGCCTATGCTCCTTTGGGAGTGGAGGGTTATGAATGAATGAATGAATGCGGCTCGTGGGGTAGAAATAGTTAAAAACACAGTCTACTCTTCAAGTTATTTATTATTACTGTGTCAGACTCTCAGTCCACGCTTAGCAAGGTCCCAACTGATGGGGCTCAGTATGAATGGAAAACATTCGTAGAAGCCTCAAATTTTCAGGAACTGGTGTGGATCTACTGTCCTGGTTATGCAGGGGTACGCGGCAATGAAAGAGCTGAAAGATTAGCTTCAAGAACACCCATAGAATGTGCATTGGATATGGATAAAGGAGAGATACTGACGGCAATTAATGATCGCCTATTAGAGAATTACACTGTAAATAATGAATCATGAAGGCTAAGATTGGTGGAATTCGACATTATACGTAAGACCAGCAGGGATGGATGTATGAGAGGATGCATCTGGCGTGTATACAACTAATGCGCAACAGGAACAATTAGCATTCATACACTTTGACATTTCCTGAGGGAGACTGAGCACCTATAGGTTTGCCCAGAGTGCAATGATGTCAATTTTGATCAACAATAACAATCTACTCTTCAAGTCTGAAGTTCTGAAAAATAAAACCATAGCTCTGTCTGTAAGTGTATTATGAAAATTTTGGTTACAGACAATGGAGAGAAATCTTACAGTTGATGTTGGTCCACCACCAAACAGAGGTCGATCCATTCTTTCACTTTACCTCCTTTTGTGTGATTTATCACAAACTATCTTGATATAGTATAATCATCAGTCAGACATTCTGTTTAGAGAAAAAAAAATGTGGTTTTGGTGAAAATATGATACTAGTATAATTCATGGGCTGAATCACATAATATGGTATATGTTCAGACACACTGCACAATTCAAAATCAATAAGTCACAGAAATCAGTCTGCACAAGCTCGCAATTCATTCCAACCCCAACTGATTTTTTAGTGTCAATAATTATTTCGTTTAAAAAAATCTTGACACAGAGCAAGGGTTATGGTTAAGATTAGCATTACATGACAGGTTTTGTTCTGAGATTTGTAGCCCCTTACCCTTTACAAAAAGAAAAGAAAGCGCTGGATTCCGGGTGATGGTACCAGCTTTGAATTAGGATTTAGGGTTACAATCAGTCTTGCAATGCGCAAACAGAAAAATAGTCGATAATAACCTTGGTTTGAGCTTTTTAAAAAATAATATGGTGTGACAAATATTCAGGCCATATGTTAAAAATAAAGAAACAAAAAACAAAATACCAATGTCACTGCACAAACATGCATATCTATTGATAACGCAAATAAAAAATAAGACTTACAAGCAAAATATGAAGAAAATAATTGCAGATAAACAAGCACACAAATGGGCAGACTGACTTCTGCGACCCATCGATTGCGAGCTTGGCAATATGGGCGCATGTGTACCATATACTGTGAGTACAACCAAATTCATGAATGAAACTTCAATTAGAAAGAAATTAAACAATCACTTAGTTGAAATGAAGAACAGTGGGACGTCTGTTCGATACAGACTAAAAAAAAAAAAAGACTAACGAGGTGTGCAGCTTATTTGGATGACAGAAAAGACACTTCCCATTACTTTTCATTTCAACCCAATCACTTTGTTATAGTACTTTTAGAAGAATAAGAATAAATGCTAGTGAGATTAAAATTAAGAACAGTGGGGCGCATTCATCGTCGTTAGGGTTAGGATTAAGTTTATGATTACCAAACCTAACCCTTAATTACTGCGTCTCTGAATTTAATTTTTGAGGCCGTATCGAACACACGACCCGCTATTCTTCATTTCAACTGCTAGTGATTCCATTCAGCAGTTATATATGATTACAAGCTAATTATGATATCTACAATTTTCATTAGGGGCCTACATTATGAAAATGTCTTACAAGCAGTAAACTTGTCTTTACAAGTAGCCTAAATAGCCTATGGCCACCTCTGGGCATGAACATCTAAATTCATTATAAACTCTGTAATTAAGTCTTTTAGTATAACCAGTGAAGAGAATATAAACCAAACACTAACCACAATTTCTGTCAATCATAGTATTTACACGGAAAAATGCTTTCCAAGACTCGACTCTAAATCAGCGATGTGCATATTTATGTTCCTGCCTAACTTCTAAACTGTCAATCGTGAAGATCACACATAAAAATGAAATAATAGACATCCATATAAATAAACCAAAACAGTACACAGATGGATACAAGGGAGAGGATGGCAAATTGGGGATAGGAATATATATTCCAAAATGGAAAATGGCAAAATATTATAGTATCACGGAAAATACATCTATTTTTACTGCAGAGATGGTGGCAATACTGAAAGAACTAAAAATATTATCTAATACCCTCCAAAAAAACTAATAATTTTAATTCAAGCACTTAGAAACTTACGAGAATGTAGTAGACCTGATATAGCAGAAGAGATATTTCTGGCTACTACGTACTTATATTCTAGAGGATGTTAAGTCTTAATCGCTTGGATACCTTCACATGTTGACATAGAGGGAAATGAAAAGGCAGATAAAGCAGCCAAGAAAGGTAGATCTGATAAAAATCTAATAAATGTAGGGTTGAGTAAATCAGAGATTCAGAGCTTAATTAAAGATTTAATAAAAGATGAATGGAAAGCAGAGTGGGATAAAATCTGAAAGGAAGACATAAGATGTCCAAGGCTGGATTATTTGCAGGCATGAAATTTATCTATAAATATAGAAAAGGTGTTAAGTACAGACAGACCTAGGGAACTGCATAAAATAGTCAAACAATATTTAACAAGAACAAAAGTTAATATATAGTGGCTGGGAATATGAAGGTCTGATGCTGTTCTTTCAAAACATGTGACTTTTAACAGGTGAAAGTCAATTAAATATCTGTTAAAGTCAGTTTTATAACTGGAACCACCAGGCCTTTACACACTCCCGCCCCCAATAGTATTAATACTATTCTTCTTTGGAGTTTGTTTGATTTGGTTCGGTTTTATCTCGTTTTTGTTTGTTTGGGTTTTTTTATAACATACAAGCATAATTGGTAATTGTGATTTGCCCCATTTACAATGATTCGACAAGTGTGATGCCATTTCCCCATATCGGCAGTTGTTCATATTTTTGGAATTGAAAACAATATATAGGCCTACCCAAATTATAACCCATCAGAGGTGGAACGGGATATTTTTAATCATTAATTAAAAAAAAAAAAGATACGTCCGGCATATAACCCATCAAGGGTTGAACGGGATACTTAGTTTATTTTTTTTTTCTTCTAGCGCGAGTCAAGGAAAGGCAGTTGTGACTACAAGCCAGTGGTTTCACCCTGGGAGATCAAGAAACCAGACACAAACTACCACCTAGCAGAAATACTTAAGAAAACAAATAATATAGAAAATATTAAAAACACGGCCAATAAATATATACAACAAAACACGAACACATGTTAATATATAGTGGCTGGGAATGTGAAGGTCTGATGCTGTTCTTACAATGCATGTGACTTTAAACAGATGAAAATCAATTAAATATCTGGTAAAGTCTGATATATAACTAGAACCACCAGGCCTATACACCCCTCCACTTTAATATTATTCTTGTTCATAGTTTCTTCTTGATTTTGTTTGTTTGTTTGTTTGTTTTATATTTTTCTATTTAACGTATAGGCCTAAGCACAATTGTGAGTATCCCTATTTTCAAATGTGATGCCACTTTCTCATGTCGACAGTTGTTCATATTATTTGAAATTGAAAACAATATATATCCTAATTATAACCCATCAGAGGTTGAACGAGATTTCTGTTTATCTTCATTAATTTAAAAAAAAAAAGAAATATACAACAACTATCAAAAGACGTCATTACTGTATACACTGTGTATGGTAGCTGGTCCCATTGTCGGAAACCTGCAACAAGCCCTCACATGCTCACGAAGTTGTGGTTTTGTGACAGTTTAGTAATGTAAAGAAAGTAACTGAGAAGTGTCAGTAGTTAAGTCATCCAGGTACTGTAATCACATATAGGGTAAAGGTTAAAGGAACAGTAAAAGGGATGCGCAATGAGTTGTGCGATGTAGGTTCCTTCTAGAGGAATCGAAGCTCAGTAGATATATACAGAGTAGCACGCTTCTTAGGGGCAGTTCAGAAGCGTTAGTCAGTCTAAGCGGACCGCACGGGCTCTGTCAGCGGTCAAGAGAGATGGACCAGCCATTTTGATATAATTCTGCCAGTGCACCGAACTGATGAAGTCGATGGTCTGCAGTTAGCTAGACAAAGGCAGCAGGAAAAAGGCAGAACGACGACCATAGTAGTCTACAGAGGTAATGTGAAACGAATTTTAAGATAAGAATTCATTAAATGAGAAAATTCGTTCGGCCAGAGACATAGTACGTAGTGCTGATAGATCAAAAGTTAAGTTGGCCAGTTATTGAGGCCAGTGACAGTAGGCTGTGAGCAGGTAAGATTTTCATACCCCGGAGATGTCTGGTTCTCAGTAAGATCCATAACCTGAACGATCACAGCGCTAGATAGAAGTGATTAGGAGCAGATACATCAAGTCATACAATTGTAATAGCCATAAGTAATAGATCACGGTGTCGAGAAATTCCATGACCATAAGGTCGAGATAACTTGAATCAGAAAGATGATGTGTGGAGGGAGGTGTTTACCCTGCAGGATCTGTTACTAGGAATTGACTTATAATTCGCCACGTGTATATCCTGTAAATAAACATCCAATTTGAGTCGAGGACTTGATGTCACATATAAAGATATATGTCAGTACATGTTGTGTGACCACTCTGAGTCAAGGACTTGATGTCACATATAAAGATATATGTCAGTACATGTTGCGTGACCACTCTGAGTCGAGGACTTCATGTCACATATATAGATATATGTCAGTACATGTTGTGTGACCACTCTGCTTGTTAAATAATCTGTTGCCCAACACTGAAGAAAAGGAACCTGGGAACAGAAACATTGTTCGCATACCTAACGACGTGTGGGCAGTATGTCACAGTTTATGTGGCAAATTAGTTTTAAATGAGCCCCATGCACAACTTCGTATTAGTCGCCTTGTACGACATGCTTGAGAGTGCGCCAGTCCTCTTATTTGCTTGTCTCTTGCCAGACCTAAATAAACAACAAGAAAGAAAGATTACAACCAGTTAACAAGATACACCACGAGAGCAACTAGTCAAACACGATAAGAAGTAATGAAAAATCACAGATCAGAGTCATGGTATAGCAACACAAGTACAGGCATGTATTGAGACACACAGAATAAGCCGATACTGACACATCATCATCTCATATTTTGCTCATATTACGAAGCATGAAAGCACCACTGCAAATAACCCCATTGAGGAAGCCCAGGTCAGAATGTATGCTCCAGCGCCAGTGGTTTCTGTAGAAATGTATTTTGTATGATGAGGTTGGCAGCCACATGTACAACTTGATATTATTGACCTCTTACAACATGCCTGAGGATCAATAGTCAATATACGATATATAAATATAAAATCCCAGCTTTTTCTGTCAGTAACGCTAAGGGATGCAACTTTGGTTGAAAGTTAGACATTAATTGTATTGTTTCCCTTATATGTACTCTCCCGAAAATAGTAGCACTTACCAAAGAACAATGCGCAAATGATGGTGTGCACAAAAATATATTTATAGAACGTGTGATCCCGTATACACACATTGGGATCCTCGCTGCTGCTACGTAGTTCGTGTACTGTGGTGATGCGCAGTGGTTTTTTTTACATTCTTTTGAATAAGTAACATTGTCATTAGGTGTTGGTGCTTTTGAATGTAATTCCCGTCTTATGACGGGCTTTTACACTAGTTATTATTGATTTGTCTCCTCAGGAACCCCCCCCCCCCCAAAACAACACGGGGCATCATCTTCATTATGATCATTATAATTTATCTTTTCGCTCTTTATGGAAGGTGTCCGCTCTTTATGGAACTTGGAGCCTGCTCTTTATAGAACTTGGAGCCCGCTCTTTATGGAAGAAGTCCGCTGTTTATGGAAGGAGTCCGCTCTTTATGGAACTTGGAGCCCGCTCTTTATGGAACTTGGAGCTCGTTCTTTATGGAAGGAGTCCGCTCTTTATGGAACTTGGAATCTGCTGTTTATGGAACTTGGAGCCCGCTCTTTATAGAAGGAGTCCGCTGTTTATGGATCTTGGAGCCTGTTCTTTATGGAACTTGGAGCCTGTTCTTTATGGAACTTGGAGCCCGATCTTTATGGAACTTGGAGCCCGATCTTTATGAAAAGAGTCCGCTCTTAATGGAACTTGGAGCCCACTCTTTATGGAAGGAGTCCGCTCTTTATGGAACTTGGAGTCCGCTTTTTATGGAACTTGGAGCCTGTTCTTTATGGAACTTGGAGCCTGTTCTTTATGGAACTTGGAGCTCGCTCTTTATGGAACTTGGAGCCTGCTCTTTATGGAACTTGGAGCCCGCTCTTTATGGAACTTTGAGCTTGTTCTTTATGGAACTTGGAGCCTGTTCTTTATGGAACTTGGAGCCTGTTCTTTATGGAACTTGGAGCCCGCTCTTTATGGAACTTGGAGCTCACTCTTTATGGAAAGAGTCCGCTCTTTATGGAACTTGGAGTCCGCTGTTTATGGAACTTGGAGCCTGTTTTTTATGGAACTTGGAGCCTGTTCTTTATGGAACTTGGAACCCGATCTTTATGGAACTTGGAGCTCGCTCTTTATGGAAGGAGTCCGCTCTTTATGGAACTTGGAGCCCGCTCTTTATGGAACTTGGAGCCCGCTCTTTATGGAAGGAGTCCGTTCTTTATGGAACTTGGAGTCCGCTATTTATGGAACTTGGAGCCTGTTCTTTATGGAATTTGGAGCCTGCTCTTTATGGACCTTGGAGCTCGCTCTTTATGGAAGGCGTCCGCTCTTTATGGAACTTGGAGTCCGCTGTTTATGGAACTTGGAGCCTGTCCTTTATGGAACTTGGAGCCTGTTCTTTATGGAACTTGGAGCCCGCTCTTTATGGAATTTGGAGCCTGCTCTTTATAGAACTTGGAGCCTGTTCTTTATGTAACTTGAAGCCTCCTCTTTATGCAACTTGGAGCCCGCTATTTATGCAGCTTGGAGCACGCTCTTTATGGAACTTGGAGCCCGCTCTTTATGAACTTGGACCCACCACTACAACTGTTCCCCTTGCAAGAAGGACTACGCCAAGGCATTTACAAGCGATGAGAAGACAATGCTGCCACTGGATAGAACCACACATTGAGGAAACATGTTGATAGCTCTGCCATTCAGTCCTTGTTCTGGAACCCCCAGGGTAATAGAAGTAGAAGCAGAGCAAAGAACACATGGAGAAAAGAACTGGAGAAATAAATACAAATGATCTGGAAGTCATAGAACTGCTTTGAGCTGATGGCACGTGACAGGGGGTTGGCGTATGTTTGTTGAAGGCCTATGCTCCTAGGAAAGCTAAAAGCCATTGATTAATTGGTAAAACCTGGAAAACCGGAGAGGAAGAGTTATGTTCCGACTGCTCCTTATCGCAATAATAAATAGCAGTTCAGATATGAACAGTACTGGTCATTAGAATAAAAACAATAATGAATATACAAACTCTTTCATTATACAACGTGTTTAACACTTATACTATTATCCAAATGCGTTAGAAATATGTAGCATTATTTACATCATGTAAGATCACCAATGTGGAACTGATGACAAGATCACCAATGTGGAACTGACGACAAGATCACCCATGGGGATCTGATGACAAGATCACCAATGTGGAACTGATGACAAGATCCCCAATGTGAAGCTGATGACAAGATCACTTATGTGGAACTGATGACCAGATCACCAATGTGGAACTGATGACAAGATCACCGATGTGGAACTGATGACAAGATCACCAACGTGGAACTGAAGACAAGATCACCAATGTGGAACTGATGACAAGATCACCAATGTGGAACTGATGCAAAGATCACCAATGTGGAACTGATGACAAGATCACCAATGTGGAACTGATGACAAGATCATCAATCTGGAACTGGTGCCAAAATCACTAATGTTGAACTGATGACAAGATCACCAATGTGGAACTGATGACAAGATCACCAATGTGAAACTAATGACAAGATCACCAATGTGGAACTGATGACAAGAACCAGAAAAATAGCTGAGTGGAAGAGGAGATGAGAATAAGCAGCTAGCGATGTATGGGACACACATTGAGGAAACCTGACATGCCAGTTTATTCTATGGAATTCCCAGGGTAAGAAAGATAGAAGGGACAAAATACACTCGCAGAAAGAAATGAAAGGTTCTGAGGAAGACATTGAAAGACTTTGAGCTGAAGGCACGTGACTGGAAGACTTGGCATTAGTTTGTTGAAGGCCTATGCTCCTTGCGGGGCTGAAGGGCAGTGAATGAATGAATAAACGTACATGTCGTAAGAGGCGCTTATTATGAGGTTGTGCACAGAACTGGCAACATCATCACGTAAGACAAATTGCTACAGAAGCTACTGCCGTGTGTGTTTTGATGTATGCAACCTCATGGAGGTTTTCTTCAGGGGTAGCTACATGCTACATTAGGAGCAAAGATAAAGATGATGATGATGTACAACTGCTTGTGGCGCAAGGTCAGACAAACATAGAATATTTACTCACCAAATATGTTAAGCCAATATGATAGTATGGCGCTGTATCTTCAAAATGTCTACACTTCGCGGTAGAAGAGGAACGACTAAGTAAGTAAATGTAATAAATAACAATACATCGTAAGACCTTTTCATCTGGGCACGCTGACTACATTAGCAACAAACAAATAGTAAGCAAACACTCGTTCAAGTGATTCACAATGGGAAGTTAAGTTTGTATGGCACACACCGAAATTTATTAAACAATAATATGCATTATTAAAGACTGTCAAATTAAAAAAAAAAAAATTACACATTGTTTCAATTGGGCAAAACACAAAAACAAAAACTGTAAACAATTAATTAAAACACTTTTGTTTCAATTAAAATGGAGAACAAGAAGCAACCGCAAGAAACTGACTTAAAAAAAACACACACAAACAAAGAAACGAAACAAACAAAGAAAAAACTGAACAGAAAAAACTTGTATTTAACCCAGTAAAACTATTGAGCTTCAGGAATTAACATGAACACGGAAGATAAGTCAGAATATTCATGTTGGTCATTGTTACAAAATATGTTTATGTAGCAATACGTATTGGGCATTCAGATCTACACATATGGAGAAGAGAATTGTATGTTTATGGTAGCAATACGTATTGTGCATTCAGATCTACACATATGGAGAAGAGAATTGTATGTTTATGTAGCAATACGTATTGGGCATTCAGATCTACACATGTGGAGAAGAGAATTGTATGTTTATGTAGCAATACGTATTGTGCATTCAGATCTACACATGTGGAGAAGAGAATTGTATGTTTATGTAGCAATACGTATTGGGCATTCAGATCTACACATATGGAGAAGAGAATTGTATGTTTATGTAGCAATACGTATTGTGCATTCAGATCTACACATGTGGAGAAGAGAATTGTATGTTTATGTAGCAATACGTATTGTGCATTCAGATCTACACATGTGGAGAAGAGAATTGTATGTTTATGTAGCAATACGTATTGGGCATTCAGATCTACACATGTGGAGAAGAGAATTGTATGTTTATGTAGCAATACGTATTGTGCATTCAGATCTACACATATGGAGAAGAGAATTGTATGTTTATGTAGCAATACGTATTGTGCATTTAGATCTACACATATGGAGAAGAGAATTGTATGTTTATGTAGCAAGACGTTTTGGGCATTCAGATCTACACATATGGAGAAGAGAATTGTATGTTTATGTAGCAATACGTATTGTGCATTCAGATCTACACATGGGCATTCAGATCTACACATATGGAGAAGAGAATTGTATGTTTATGTAGCAATACGTATTGTGCATTCAGATCTACACATGTGGAGAAGAGAATTGTATGTTTATGTAGCAATACGTATTGTGCATTCAGATCTACACATGTGGAGAAGAGAATTGTATGTTTATGTAGCAATACGTATTGGGCATTCAGATCTACACATGTGGAGAAGAGAATTGTATGTTTATGTAGCAATACGTATTGTGCATTCAGATCTACACATATGGAGAAGAGAATTGTATGTTTATGTAGCAATACGTATTGTGCATTCAGATCTACACATATGGAGAAGAGAATTGTATGTTTATGTAGCAAGACGTTTTGGGCATTCAGATCTACACATATGGAGAAGAGAATTGTATGTTTATGTAGCAATACGTATTGTGCATTCAGATCTACACATATGGAGAAGAGAATTGTATGTTTATGTAGCAAGACGTTTTGGGCATTCAGATCTACACATATGGAGAAGAGAATTGTATGTTTATGTAGCAAGACGTTTTGGGCATTCAGATCTACACATATGGAGAAGAGAATTGGTGACAGACATGAAGGGGATGAAGATGACATGGGAAGACCTTGAGTTGATGGCACGTGACAGGATGAGTTAGTATCATAAAGTTGAAGGTCTATATGGGAGGCGCGGTAGCGCAGTGGTTAGTGCACTGGCTTTCTTGCTTCGTGGTCCATGGTTCTATCCATGGTCTATTTTTAGACCGCAAACGGCTCCGGGGTCGACCCAGCCTCATGAATAGGGTACCAGAGCAACTCTGGGAAGGTTAAGGCGGCCGTTCTGTGGCAACTGCTCTTAGTCTTGTCATGCCTTCGTAACAGTGGCGTACTAAGGGGTGGGGGGGGGGGGGGTCACACCGGGTGACAGTCAAGAAGGGGGTGCCGTTGGACACTATCAATATAGTACTTCCAGTTAAAATATTACTTACTAGTGTGTTTAATTACTGGGGGAGAGGGAGTGTCAAAGATAAGATCCGCCCCAAGTCCAAGTGCTTTATGGACGCCTCTGCTTCGTAATCCTCGTTATTTCTGTCTCCAGTTCTCTTCTCCGTGTATAGTCTTCCCTTGTTCGTTTAGTGCAGGAGTTCTTAAGCTGACCACATCACCTCTAGTGTGCCGATGGTCAAGAAAATATGGGCCTGACACCATATTCACAAAATGTCTCAATGGGCGTGTAACGGGGTCCTTTTTCTATATTACTTGGAAAGCTGAAAAATGATGCATAATCTATATAATGTGACAGTTCTGTGGTATATAATTTGATAGATAAGTGACACGTAATGTGATAGTTTACTTCTGTATAAAGTGATGGTTATGTGATATGCAATGTGAAAGATTAGTGATACGAAATGTGATAATTAAGTACTATGTAATTTGATAGATTAGTGACATGTAAAGTGATAGCTTAATGCTATACAATGGGTTGGTTTAGTAATATAATACGTGACAGCCCTGTGAATAAAATAAAGTAGTTGGAGTTTAAAATGAATGGCAGAAAACACACGGAAGACATTGGGAAAAACCAGATGCTATAATTTGGTTATGAATTTTGATGTGCATATTTTCAAAAAAAGCCCATGCCGCTTTAATAATACTCTTATATGTACAAAACGAGCATGTACTGATTACATCTGGTTATGTTGCTTTATATTTAGTTATGTTGCTTTATATCTAGTTATGTTGCTTTATATTTTACACTCATGAATGAAATAGGCTAACATTGCTATTGCCCTGGCTTTTCACAGAAATCAAGATAAACAAGAAATCTTTATATAAGACAATATACTAGAGGTGGACTGACCGCTCCTGTAATCGGGAAGTCCCCAAGGGTCCACAGCAGTAAGGAGGCACTCCCATGAGGCCTCCATCTATGTTGAATGGTTAGTAAGGGCCCAGTACTAAGTACTATTTATTTTCCAGTGGGGCCAGATGACTGTCGGTCCACCTCTGCGCATATATATATATATATATATATATATATATATATATATATATATAAACCCCAATGATTTCATCTTCTTTAGCTATTACGCCCAGCTTAAGTTATGTATCAAAAGTGTAACTGAATAAAAGCCCATATACCTCCAGCTTTCATCCTTCGTCTCTCCCTATTGTTTATACCATAAATATTCAACACAACACGCACAATTAGACATTTTCATTTAGCCTATATACAATAAATTGGCTGAGGCTGGCAACTTTATCATGTAAAATGACTTGTTACAGAAACCATGCTACAAGATCATGTGACTGTTTTGTGCAGGCTTCCTGAAAGTGGCCAGCTGCTGTGGAGGCTTCGTGCTCCATGGGGAGCGAAAAAGAAAATAATAATGAAGATATACAATGAAGATATACAATGAGTGAAGAGAAATGATAATACCATAAGCTGATAGCAACAACTGAATCATTCATTCAAGTTATTAGCCTTCTCTCCAGGGAATATAGACTGTTAAAACATTCTGGTTAAGTTGTCATGTTCTGTGGCAACTGTTCTTTGTCTTGTCATGGTTTCGTAACAGTGGCGTACAAAGTGGTGTGCGGGGGGGGGGGGGGGGGGGGGGGGGGGGGGGGCTGTTCGCCCCGGTGACAGCCAAGAAAGGGGTGCCATTGGACACTATTAATATAGTACTTCCAGTTAGAACATTACTTACTAGTGTGTTTAATTACTGGTGGAGAGGGAATGTCAAAGATAAGATCTGCCCCGGATGCCAAGTGCTTCAGGTACGCCTCTGCTTCGTAATCCCCGTTATTTCTGTCTCCAGTTCTCTTCTCCATGTCTAGTCTTCCCTTGTTCGTTTAGTGCAGGAGTTGTCAACCTTGTTTTGCTCATGGTTCACTCCTCAACCTCATTTACTTCTGTGTATTTACCTCATAGTCGCCGTTAGCTGGACAAACGGAACTTTACCATCTTACTGTCAATTACCCTAGAATTATGGCATGGTTACCTAGGGGCAATATAGCCAATGCTGAGAACCATTGGTTTAGTGTACGAACATTCCCAGCGCCAAATTTGAAGAATTTTGTAGGAGAAGAAAGATGAATCAGCAGCCGAGACTCCTGTCAGCTTTCTCTGAATCACTCAGTTAACCCTATGGATATATTAATATAGAGAACGTTTTTCAGTCCTACGTAACGGAATTGAATTATCTAAACTCAGCTTTCTGGATGGTTAAGGTTTTCTATAAAAAAAAGAAACAAGTGTCGGTTCATCCCTGTTCTTGATTTGAAATGATACACTATGATAAATGGGTGCGTAGAATAAATGGATTGAAGTGGGGCGATACGATCACCAATGTGGAACTGATGACAAGATCACTACGGTAATGTGGAACTGATGACAAGATCACTAATGTGGAACTGATGACAAGATCAATAATGTGGAACTGATGACAAGATCACTAATGTGGAACTGATGACAAGATCACTAATGTGGAACTGATGACAAGATCACTAATGTGGAACTGATGACAAGATCACTAATGTGGAACTGATGAGAAGATCACTAATGTGGAACTGATGACAAGATCACTAATGTGGAACTGATGACAAGATCACTAATGTGGAACTGATGAGAAGATCACTAATGTGGAACTGATGAGAAGATCACTAATGTGGAACTGATGAGAAGATCACTAATGTGGAACTGATGACAAGATCACTAATGTGGAACTGATGACAAGATCACTAATGTGGAACTGATGAGAAGATCACTAATGTGGAACTGATGAGAAGATCACTAATGTGGAACTGATGACAAGATCACTAATGTGGAACTGATGACAAGATCACTAATGTGGAACTGATGACAAGATCACTAATGTGGAACTGATGACAAGATCACTAATGTGGAACTGATGACAAGATCACTAATGTGGAACTGATGACAAGATCACTAATGTGGAACTGATGAGAAGATCACTAATGTGGAACTGATGAGAAGATCACTAATGTGGAACTGATGAGAAGATCACTAATGTGGAACTGATGACAAGATCACTAATGTGGAACTGATGAGATCACTAATGTGGAACTGATGAGAAGATCACTAATGTGGAACTGATGAGAAGATCACTAATGTGGAACTGATGACAAGATCACTAATGTGGAACTGATGACAAGATCACTAATGTGGAACTGATGAGAAGATCACTAATGTGGAACTGATGAGAAGATCACTAATGTGGAACTGATGACAAGATCACTAATGTGGAACTGATGACAAGATCACTAATGTGGAACTGATGAAAAGATCACTAATGTGGAACCAATGACAAGATCACTAATGTGGAACTGATGAGAAGATCACTAGTGGAACTGATGAGAAGATCACTAATGTGGAACTGATGAGAAGATCACTAATGTGGAACTAATGACAAGATCACTAATGTGGAACTGATGACAAGATCACTAATGTGGAACTGATGAGAAGATCACCAAAGTGGATCTGATGACAGTAACCAGCCAAGTGCCAGTGGAACAAAAGATGGGATGGAGACGCTGCTGATGAATTGGACACACATTGCTGACACCTGTTGCTAGCGCTACAAGGTAGTTCTTGTTCTGGAATCTCAAGGGTTAACCGAGGTAGAGGGAGACTTAAAATGCTTTGGAAAAGGGAAATGGAGACAGGCATGAAGTGAGTTAATAAGACATGAAACGATGGAACAAGACAATAAGACGTGGCATTATGTTATTAAGGGCCTAAGATCCTTGTCAAGTTGAATGATTCTTTCGATGATGATGATTATGAGGGTTTTGATGATAATGATTATGAGGGTTTTGATGATGATGATTATGAGGGTTTGATGATGATGATTATGAGGGTTTTGATGATGATGATTATGAGGGTTTTGATGATGATGATTATGAGGGTTTTGATGATGATGATTATGAGGGTTTTGATGATGATTATGAGGGTTTTGATGATGATGAATATGAGGGTTTTGATGATGATGATTTTGAGGGTTTTGATGATGATGATTTTGAGGGTTTTGATGATGATGATTATGAGGTTTTTGATGATGATGATTATGATGGTTTTGATGATGATGATTATGAGGGTTTTGATGAGGGTGAAGATGAGAGTAATACTGGATGAAATTCACCATCATGTTAAACACATTATGTGGCATTATGTTATTGAGGGCCTAAGATCCTTGTCGAGTTGAAGGATTCTTTGGATGATGATGATTATGAGGGTTTTGATGATGATGATTATGAGGGTTTTGATGATGATGATTATGAGGGTTTTGACGATGATAATTATGAGGGTTTTGATGATGATTATGAGGGTTTTGATGATGATGATTATGAGGGTTTTGATAAGGATGATTATGAGGGTTTTGATGAGGATGATGATGAGGGTTTTGATGATGATGATTATGATGGTTTTGATGATGATGATTATAAGGGTTTTGATGAGGATGATGATGAGGGTGAAGATGAGAGTGATACTGGATGAAATTCACCATCATGTTAAACACATTAGTTTAGTACAGTAACATCATGAATCATATTGTACATGTATAATCTCTAAATCAGGGGTTCTTCAGCTTTAATGTGTTATGGACCAAATTGATTGTCCATTGAAGGCTATTGACCCCTTTTTGGGAAAACAAAACAAACTAATAGACTCATAATTAAAATCTTTGCGTAAAAATAATACACAGTTTTTTTTTAATAAAGAGAAATCGTTAAGCATTACATGTAGTCAAACTGAAATACAAAAACAATATGTAAAAAGGATATATTTCTTTAAATGCAAAAATCTACAATAATATTCCGAGTGAAAATGTTAATGAAAATAAACTCAAATTATTAGGTTATGTACACGGACCTCCTAGAATCCATTCATGGATCCCCAATGGGTTCGTGGACCCACAAACAAAGAAATCTGGATTTAAAGTGAGCTTTCTTTAACTTGTGAATAATTTTGGTGTACTGAGATAATGCTCTCGTAAAATGTAATACTAACTTTACAATCAACTTTAAATACATTTGTAAATGTCTGTAAGGTAAAGGATCCCGTTACATGCCCATTGAGGCATATTGGGAATATGGTGTTAGGCCCATATTTTCTCGACCATCGGCACACTAGGGGTGATTTGGTCAACACCATGCCGGCCGTCTTAACCTTCACAGAGTTCCTCTGGTACCCAATTCATGAGGTTGGGTCGACCCCGGAGACGTTTGCGGTCTAAAAAATCCCACCTCAACTGGGGATTGAACCATGGACCACCGAGCTAGGAAGCCAGTGCACTAACCACTGTGCTACCGCGGCTCCAAAATGTTTGTAGGTGCACTGTAATTCTTTAATATGAGCTATAAATAATATGCACAGTTGTAAATAGTAAAATGTTACTTTGTACCATTAATACTCGTAGTACACACAGTTGTAAAAACTAAAAAATTACCATAATCATAAATAATACATAAGTTGTATATGTCAAAAAGTGCACTGTAAAACTTGACTATGAGCCATCAAAAATTTTAAAAAATCATACATTTGAGACGGTTTACTGCAAAAATGTACCTTGCGACCTATAGAAAATACGCTTGTAAACTGGAAGAGTGTACATTTGAGCGCACGTGTGTCTTTATGTGTTTGTCCGCGTGTTTGTATGCACCTGTGTACTTTGCATTTTCACCACATTTTTTAAAGGAATTATAAAAGACACAAATGACAATAAATAAACAATATTCTAAAATTAATACATTATCAAATTCACACACCAATACATTAATAGCAGCAGTAACAAACGTAGGATAAGGCAATACATTTGGTAACATGTATATATAGTGCTCTTTAATATTTATCTAGAACATATTATGCAAGAGGCTCTCTACGATTATAAATCAACCATATCGATTGGAGGCCGACCTCTGTGCAACCTACGTTTTGCTGATGATATTGATCTGATAGCTGGATCAGAATCAGAACTTCAAGACCTTACCTCTAGACTGGAGAAAGTAACAAGAACGTATGGGATGGAAATTAATATAGAAAAAAGCAAGATATTGGTGAATAGCCATAAGAAACATGTTCCGACCAACATTACGTTAAATGGGCAAACGTTAGAAGAAGTTAACACCTTTAAATATCTCGGGTCCACTATATGCAGTGATGGAAGATCAATTAAAGAAATCAAGACAAGACTTGAGATGGCCTCAGCTGCCATGACAAGGTTGAATGTGATCTGGAAAAGTAACATCAGTTTTCCTGTGAAGATCAAATTATACAAATCACTTGTATTATCTATTCTCTTGTATGGGTGTGAGAGCTGGACACTCACTGCAGATACGGAGCGAAGGATTCAGGCTTTCGAGCATAAATGTTATAGAAGAATTTTGCGCATTTGCTATAAAGAGCACAAAACAAATGTCTATGTTAGAGAGAAGATAAACACCTATGCAGGCCACCAAGAACCACTTTTGTCAATAGTGAAACGTCGAAAGCTTGCCTGGTTTGGGCATGTAACTCGTCATGACTCCCTTTCGAAAACGATCCTTCAGGGAACAGTCGAAGGTAAACGGAGAAGAGGAAGGCAGAGAAAATCCTGGGCTGATAACATCAAAGAATGGGCAGGACACGGTTTTTCCACACTTGTACGCATTGCTGAGGATAGAGAGCAGTGGAGGACCCTGTCTGCTGATGCTTCCACCATGGCACCCCTACGACCCATGACGGGTTACGGGCTGAGATGAGATGATATATAGTAATGTTGGACATTCCCCCCACTCCTGCCACACTCACACACACACTGTTCTGGACACAGATTTAAAGACGCGTGTATCTGGCAGAGATTCGATGGAATGACTGAACATAAAGATGGCAATCGAAAGAGGGAGAGAGGAGAAAATAAAAAAAAATCTTCTTGTTCGTACACTTTCAGACGTCAACTTGGATATTTGTAAAGACAGCAGGGGTCAGTGTGAGGTTGTTGGTATCTCCATAAGGTGTGTCCAGGAACGGTACTATTGACAAAATGTAAATAAATACAATAAAAAAGAAAGAAAGAATTCAAATTATCGATTTAAAAAAAAACGAAACAAAAAGAAAGGAATTTAAAATGTCAAAGCAGCCCCATATAATATGGCTACAAAACACAAAGAAGAAGGTACAGATTTTGATCAATAAGTGTTTGTGTAGAAAAGGGTTAAACTTAATAAGAGCGCCAACGTGGAACTGATGACATGAACCAGACAAGAGTCACGTGGAACTGATGACATGAACCAGACAAGAGTCATGTGGAACTGATGACATGAACCAGACAAGAATCACGTGGAACTGATGACATGAACCAGACAAGAGTCACGTGGAACTGATGACATGAACCAGACAAGAGTCACGTGGAACAAAATGTGAGTAGAAGACGCTGGTGATGAACAGGACACACAGTGAGGAAACCTGTTGATAGCATTACAAGGCAATCATTATTCTGGAATACCCAGAGTAAGAGAGAAAGAGTGAGATCAAAACAATAAATGGAGAAGAGAACTGGAGACAAAAATAAAAGGGGATAAAGAAAACACAGAAAAATCTTGGACACATGACAAAGGGCAGGGAAGCCTGGCATGCATTTGTTGAAGGGTTATGCTCCTTCAGGAGATTGATGAAAATGACACTGGTGATTTTAGTATCTAGAAGATTTTTGTAACTTGATACATGATGTAAGAGCTTCCGATTGGATACAGTGGGTAGAGCGCTGGCCTCTCGCGGTAAAGGTGCCGGGATACAAACACGTTGGCATCACGCTAGCCTACCCAGCTGTAAATGGAAACATGACTTCTCTCTTGCGTTAATGAAGGAAAAGGCAGCGAGGAAGAGAACTGGTCACCCCACCTCTCGATACTGGACCTAGTATAGTGAAGTCTCTAACACGTCACTCCCCTACGGCAGTATCTGCTACGGGACTACCTTTGACATGATTTATGTGGAATTAACTCTAGTCTACATTTGTGGTAATGACAAATAATTAACACGAATCAACATTGACAAACTTTGACACGAATCAACATTGATAAACATCGACACGAACAAACATCTGGAAACAAAACAAAATCTGTGTCACAGGGTTGAAATTAATTAATTGAACTTCAGTCTGGTTTGTGACAGTGATAAGTATTTAACATGAACAAAAATTAACGGCAAGCAATGACTCAATGCATTATTATTTCCCATTGGAAACCTTTATCAGCATTCTCTCCCATATAGCCACATCTACCTATCTTCCACCCTCCCCCATCCCCCCATATAGCCACATATACCTCTCTCTTAAAGCCAAACGTCTCTCTCTTACAGCCACATCTCTCACTCAAATAGCGAAATTTATCTGTCTCTTATAGCCACATTTATCTGTCGCTTACAGCCACATTTATCTGTCTCTTGTAGCCACTTTATCCGTCTCTTATTGTCACACTTACCTATCTCCTATAGCCACATTTATCTGTCTCTTATAGCCATATTTATCTGTCTCTCTTATAGCCTCATTTGTCTGTCTCTTATAGCCACATGTATCTGTCTCTTATAGCCAAACTTATTTGTCTCTTATTGTCACATTTATCTGTCTCTTAAAGCCACATTTATCTGTCTCTTATAGCCACACATATCTGTCTCTTATAGCCACATTTACCTGTCTCTTATAGCCACATTTATCAGTCTCTTATAGCCACACATATGTCTCTTATAGCCACATTTATCTGTCTCTTATAGCCACACAAATCTGTCTCTTATAGCCACATTTATCAGTCTCTTATAGCCACACAAATGTCTCTTATAGCCACATTTATCTGTCTCTTATAGCCACACATATCTGTCTCTTATAGCCACATTTATCAGTCTCTTATAGCCACACACATGTCTCTTATAGCCACATATATCTGTTTCTTGTAGCCACATCTCTCTATCGCACAGCGACATGTAACCTTCTAGTGAAACAGGCAGTCTGTTTCAATCTTCTCTCATCCGAATACATTCTCCTCCTCAAAGAGACTGGAGATGCAAGAAACCAAATTTACTGCTATCTGTGTTTTATAGTGCATATGTTGCTCTTGTGTTTTGTTCCCTACATAGACACGTCGTGGCATCGGTACTGCTGCATTCCATCTCCACTTCAGCTTGTTGAGAGAAAGACGAGTTCAACGCTTTTGGGGTTACTAGTTGAAAAGAAGGAAATATCACATTAAAACAGAATTCGTCATGATGATCCAAACGTAACTGTAAGATAATGTGTAGGATGATAGATTAAATTATATGATGTTGATTTATGACCTCAGGTCAGTTTTGGCCAAAAGTTTAAGTTAAATAAAGCAGTACTATAGCGACGACGTGTGTCTAATTTTTAAATTTACGAATAGACCTTACGTTTTGTTTGTATAATTTGTAAATTTACTAATGAGACTTTATGTTTTGTTTGTCTAATTTGTAACTTTACGAATAGACTTATGTTTTTTTGGTTTAATTTGTAGCTTTATGAATAGACCTCATGTTTTGTTTGTCTAATTTGTAACTTTACAACTAGACCTCATGTTTTGTTTGTCTAATTTGTAACTTTACAAAAAGACCTTATTTTGTTTGTCTAATTTGTAAAATTATGAGTAAACCTTTTGTTTTGATTGTCTAATTTGTAACTTTACTAATCAGACCTTATGTTCTGTTTGTCTAATTTGTAACCTTACAAATAGACTTTCTGTTTTGTTTGTCTATTTTGTAACTTTATGAATAGACCTTATGTTCTGTTTGTCTAATTTGTAACTTTACAATTAGACCTTATGTTTTGATTGTCTAATTTGTACCTATACTAATCAGTCCTTATGTTCTGTTTGTCTAATTTGTAACTTTACAAATAGACCTTATGTTTTGTTTGTCTAATTTGTAACTTTATGAGTAAACCTTATGTTTAGTAATTCTAATTTGTAACTTTACTAATGAGACCTTATGTCTTGTTTGTCTAATTTGTAACTTTACGAATAGACCTCATGTTTTGTTTGTCTAATTTGTAACTTTACGAATAGACCTTATGTTTTGTTTGTCTAATTTGTAACTTTACTAATGAGACTTTATGTTTCCTTTGTCTAATTTGTAACTTTACTAATGAGACTATGTTTGTTTGACTAATTTGTAACTTTACTAATGGGACTTTGTTTTGTTTGTCTAATTTGTAACTTTACGAATAGCCCTTTGTCGTAGATTTTAGATAGGAGAATTAAGACTTGGGTTGGTCCCTTCTGAATAGATTAGAATAGGTGATAGACACAGTGAGAGTTAGTAAAAGAAATAGATTCCACGAGTGAGATGATAGAATGTGATATAGAGGCTGTCTCTGAAAGCGAAAAAAAAATTTCTTCTCTCTCTCACCTATCTTCTACGACAGCTTTACAGCGTCAGACAGTCTAAACACATATATATATTACCTATAGTTCTATCTACTCACGGGCACGCACATACACGTGACGACAGTTAAACACACAGACGTGGGATTCTATAACACTGAATATATATATATATATATATATATATATATATATATATATATATATATATATATATATATATATATATATATATATATATATATATATATATATATATATATATATATATATATATATATATATATATACTAGAACGAGCTGACCAACACGCTGATTAATTCCAAGAGAAATTTTAATTATCATTTAAAATTTCTTCACAACACATAGAAATTACATCAAAAACATGTACAAATAGTCATAAAATATCAAGAGAATGCTACAAGGATGATAGCCCCGTTATGATATTAACTCTAGGTTTAGCCCACAGCCCCGTTATGAGACAGATGATGGCCCAAAGAGTCACGAATACATATGGTTAGGGTCTAATATTTCTTCCCCCTTATGGTATGAACAGACTGGATACTCTGATCTAGTATAAGGGAATATATAGATATATAGTTAGCGATACCTTGCATAAAGAAATGTTACAATTGTGAGTGAATCAACAAAGAACATCCCTCAGTCTACTTTCACTCGGTTCTTTCATCAGGGCCCTGTCGTGCATTTCTCACTTTCTTACCCTATAATTTGCCGTTGTTCACCGTCTGGCGCACGCTATGACACAATCTGTTTTATCGTTTGGTGAAGCGAATACCCAGCTCTGCAGATCTTGGTTTCATCCAATTTGTCCAGGGAGCGTTCTCTTCAGGCGATAAGTTTATTCAGATTTTAAGTTAGTGTCACTTGAATCAGTTTTGGATAAGCAAGTTTAAACGGGCACACAGAGTCAAAAAAAAACACGAGGGTTCCCTTAATTTGGAAAGACAGTCTTGGTTCACTATACACTCTCTCAATACTTGTCGGAAATATTAATGTTATTTCTTGTAATTATTCTCGCCGCCAGGCAGCATGTACATTTAAATTTGTGGAGCAATATGAACTGGCTCAAAAGCCCAGTATATATTTCTAGTCTTTAGAAATCGTTAGTGGGATTGGTATTACTGTCTATCTCTGATGGCACCTGCACTGTCAGACCAGTGTTACTTGAAAAAAAAACCCCCACGTGGTTCAAGATAGGAAATGTCTATGCTTCTCACAAGTAGTCTATGTCTCTTTACTACTAAACGCCGGCAAGTTCTGGGTCACCCCAGTATTCACTACATAAAATGGAAAAAGCACATATAAAATAATTATACATACTATGTATAAGGATGTAACTTATATTTTAAACTGCACGCGTAGAGCTTATCATTTAACACTTCCCGTGAAATAGTTATATTGTAAAATCCATCATCATGAATTTGAAATACATATAAATATATTTCGTCAATACTCATGAGACATCTAGCAGTTATAAGTTAGTTTAGAAAATATATCTCGACTGAGTAGTTAGCAGTTAAACTAAATTCATTTATTAGCCGACTGAATTTAAGCTAGAAATGTAATTTATCCTGCTTTCCACTGTATGCGTCACTAGAAAATAATACATACTTATTAATTTAATCACTCTGCACAAAAGAACTAGTAAAATATGAAATAATCGACTTAACACTTTAAACACTTCACAAAATACTAGAATATAGTATATAATATTTTACCTCACATAGAACTACAGGTAGTCGCACCACTTAAGAGTTATATGCTTATATATATGGAAGTCTAGAAGTTCGACAAATTGTCGAAACAAACTGAGAACTTCGCTATACAGCTTATACTGTTCCGAGCGACCTGTCTACTGCGAATTTAAGAGTGAGAATGAAAATAAAGTTTCAAACTTGGGTTAATATCTTAAAATTAGACAAAGGGCCCCAATTTATTTCGCCAAGCGAAATTATCTCCCCTACTCCCAACACTTACGTCAGCTTAACGCAATGTCGTAACTGCCACCTACTGACCGAGATGTACGCGTTTCAGTTGCAACTCTCAGACAACCGTCTGCAGCGCGGAGCGCAATTTCACACTTCGCCGGACTATCCCGACGAAAACTCACGCAGTTGCTGCAAAAGGTAGACAATCCGTCGGCCTGCCATGTCCAACGGAGCGAATTCTCACACCCCAGGCCCAGAAATCTGGTCGGGCAGCGCTCTGACCGGGGAAACTGCAGACGTATGTCTGGTGAGAACCGTATATTCACAGCTACGGTTCGACCGGCAGAGACTGACATCTACGTAATCGAGTTTCAGTCAGCATGAGAAAGAAAGACGGTAAAATTTCGAATGGGAAAAGAAAATATTATTCGCAAACTAACGAATGCGAAAAAATTATATATATGAAAAAGGGTAAAGAGTGACAGAAAAAAATTAGAGGACCCGAGTGGAAGAAAGAGGAAAATGTAGACAATTTATAGAACATAACTCCCTATGTGACACCCTTATGTCTTGTTTGTCTAATTTGTAACTTTACGAATAGACCTTGTTTTGTTTGTCTAATTTGTAACTTTACTAATGAGACTTTATGTTTCCTTTGTCTAATTTGTAACTTTACTAATGAGACTTTATGTTTTGTGTGTCTAATTTGTAACTTGACGAATAGACTAACCTCATTAGTCTCTTGAAGATAATGAGTAAAATCTTTGTGTTTTATCACAAGTAGAATTGTATCTTTCAAGTCTCTGCTGATGTGTTAAAAAAAATATTGCTGCAGTATCTTCATAAAATGTCTTGTTTTAAACAGTCCCTAAGGTAAGACAGGCAGCTCTCATTTGTTTAAAATATCTAGCTGTGTTGTATGGATCACTAGTGCTTTTGTTGCGTAGAACGTACACAACTCACTTCCATCAATAAAAGGGCGACTGAGAAATCACTTCCAATTTTAAAACTGTTATTTCTTCACGCCGACCCCACTAATGTATACGAAACAAACTTCAAATGAAAAGATGTAACTGTCATTCCATCACAACTAATATAATTACCGATGTATGTTACGTCGGTCGGTCTCACTCAAAATAGTAACTCGCTCCAGAAAAAAAGTGCGCAACGCACGGTGTGCAACTTGAGCGGCGTGGGTGTTATATAAAACAAATACTTTGGTTTTATTTTATTTTATTCTTTCACGAAATTAGCGCTCGACAAAGAAAAAGTGCGTAAAAATTGGTGTGCATGAGCCAATAACATACAAAAGTGAATTGTATTTGAACGGTTTGACACATAATGATCAAGATGACAAGATGGCTGCCCAATATACTCTCCCGAAAATAGTTACAATCAACAAAGAAAAGCGTTCAAATGACAGTGTTCATGAACAGTTTGATTACACTGTATAATGGAAAGAAACCAAAAAACACTCTATGAATGTACAGGGTGTTTATAAAGTCGTTGTGCAGTGAATTTGAAAAATATTTTAGAAATTACGTCACGAATGATGCAAATTTACGTCATGATATTCTGTGTTCCAATGCTGTGTTCCACAATCCCGTGTGCAGCATTACACAACAAGCCCCAATTGAAAACCACATTTCTGGTGACGTAGTCTCGCCCGGGCGTAAATTTCACTGCACAGCGACTTTATAAACACCCTGTACTTCTATCAGCTCATCTGGGAACGGAAACAGCACACTATAATTAAAAACCCGTCAAGTTTGACGGGTTATTTCTAGTTTTATTACATAAAAACTAATGTCATATTTACGTTACAACTGAGCGTGAGATACGGCCTAAATAACTCATGATTTTAAAGCGGGCAACAATTTTTATTGTCTCTTGTAAGGTCACTTTACTAGTCATTTTAGATTTTAGTTATTTGTTTTGCTTCTGGAAAATAAAAATAAAATTATATTAATTATATGAGATTTGTTGTTCCTTGTTTAGACATTTATTTCACGTGTATCCAATGGACACAAGTGAAGTAATTCTTCTTGTTCTCTTCGTACACTCTCAGATGTCCACTTGAATGTTTTCAAAGAAAGCCGTAGTCAGTTTGAGGCTATTTGAATCCCAGTAGAGCTTTTCCACGAATGGTACTGGTGTCGGCCATATGCGCTTTCTCTGTTCCGCAGATGTTGGACAACTTTGAAGCAGATGTTCAGCAGTCATTTTATCAGTGCCACAGTTAACACTGATCAGTAGTTCTTATCTTTAGCTTGTTGAATAGATGGTATCTCAATCTGTTGTGGCCAGTGTGGAGTCTGAAGATTACCACTTGTTCTCTTCTGTTGAGCTGGTAGTATGCATCCTTTTGTGTGTGACCTGGATGCTCTACATCCCATTTGCTTCTGCATGTGATTTGATAAAATTCTGTGCCTCCTCGAAAGTTACGCTAGCATCAGGCTGAGGTAGATTTCCACCTTCTTTTACCAATCTGTCAGCGTCCTCATTACTCGAGATGTTACAATGAGATGGGATCCACTGGATCACAACACTTTTGAATCGTTGACATGGTTTGTGGAGCATTATTCTGAGGTCATCGAGGTCTGTATTATATGAAGATATAACAAGTTAAAAATTATAATTGACTTTTCAATTACCTTGTATTAAATGAAACGAAATATCAACATCTCACAGTTGCGTTGAATTGTTGCTTAAATACGGTGGGGGCATTCTGTATGGGGGTGGGTCTGCCTGAGACTGCCAGTAAGGGGGTGGACTTTTGCGATGTCTCCTGTCAGATCCTGATGACTTTGTAGACTTTAACGTGCTACTTCTTGAGCCTGCTTCCTCCTCAAGGTAGTGGTTATTAGGACGATCCCAGGAGAGGGTGGAGGAAGCACTTACTCTACTCATCCTATCATGGTCTCTTTGTCTCCTTCCCGTACTGCCGTCTTTCGTATGTCTGCGGTTCGAGTTCCTTCCCCAGTCTCTATCATGCTCTAAATCTTGAATTTGGTTGTCTCTGTTCAACCACTCCTGCTCTCTGTTGTCTCGACTTCTTCTCGCTCGTTCCTGGTCTCGGTTTAGATTATTCTTGGCCTGCAGAGATCCAGGTGGTATATTCTGGTTAGGTGTCGGGTCAGCAGGTAACACTTGTGGATCTCTTGATTTAGAAGATGCGTCATCAGCTTCTATTTCACTAGGAAATAAAATTGTATTGCAGTCGTTTGAGATGGCTTCTTTCTCGACATTAAGTCTGGTTTGCTGCTGTCTGCGTCTTCGGTTGCAGAAAATCATGATGAGAATAATTAGAATGAAAACAAGAACTGCTATCAGGACCGGCAAGATCACGTGAGCCCAGATACTGAAGCCATGGCCTGGGAAGTAAAAGACAAAAATATATCAGGTTAAGAAACGTAATCATGGTAATATGCGTATAGTAGTATTAGTACTTTGTTAACTGCTTGGTATAGATCCCGGGAGCGTCTGATGAGGCACAGAAATAGAACTACTGCACCCTCAGGCATGTCGTAGATGCCGACTAATATGACCTTGTACGTGAGTTGGCAACCTCATCATGTAAACAAATGAACACAGAAACCATCACTGCAACAGAATGTGACTCATTGTAGCAGTCTTTCTGCAAGGGTGTCTAGCTTCAGCGCTAGCTCTATGCTCTGTAAGGGGCACAAAGGGAATGATAATAATGATGACCTTGTCAATAAATAAATAGATCACTGTGACGTCATGAACAACTATTTGAAAAAAGGAGTTTGAGGATAAATACGAAAGAGGGTAGTGGACTGCCATAACAACAAAGTAAAGAAATGACAGGCAGCAGCTAAAACTAGAAGTTATGGTGAAAAATGACATTTTGTAAAAGGTGAGCCAATAAGATGTTGTGCATGAGGCAGGCAACTTCATCATGTAAAATATAATGTTACAAAAACAACAGCTGCAAGAACATGTGAATGCTAGGTGAATGTTTCATACTGTGGGACCAGCTGAAGTGATAGTTTCCAATCTTTCCCAAGTTCAAGGACAGAAGGAAGTTTTATTAAAATAATATCAGTGATATAAAATAAAACTAACAAGACTTTCATAAATGCTTGCTTTCCCCAAAATCCGAATAATTCAATAAAAACAATTAACCTCTGATTTCCGACACCAGATGTGTAGTTGTAGCCACCGTGGTGGTAGTTGGTGGTATGTTACATGACCCCCATGGCTGTATTTGCACTTCTTTCAACTGAAGATGACGTCCAACATGGCGACTGAAAGATGACCTGACGGCTCCATCCTTACGTACCATTTGTCCAAACAGAAACTTAATGACCTGTAGGAACAAAAACAGAAAAGTATATATTATTTCTTATGCTTTCAAACTTTGTCTTCAAAATTTCAAACCATTGTCAACGTAACAGGAGGTAGTAACAGCAAGAGGAAAGGGATTTTTGAGACAGGTAAAGTATGAAAGGTTTTGCTATAAGCATTAGCTATTAAGCTGACCTAGAACACACGACAGTAAAAGTCCGAAATTCCAGACTGCTGGGGGGATTTGGTGGGTTCAGATTTTCGGATTTTCTGCATTCTCTAGCAGTACTTTTAAAATTCAATAAGAATAATAAGAAGAATAAAGAAAAGATGAACCGGCACATTTTGTTGGTTTATTCATTAACAAATACAGAATGCTTCATTCATTAAAATGAGTACCGCTATACTTATTCGTTCATTTCTACGACTTCTGTTGCGTCTGCTGCACTGCTTGTGGATGGAACACTCACAGCCTCTACTTCGTCTCAAACACAAAAGCCCGGACATTTAAAAAATTTGAGTTTTCAAAAAGTCTGGATTCTCGGATGGTCCGGATTTCTGGAATCTGGATTTTTGAACTTTTACTGTACTTTCTTTGGGCATGTTATGAGAAGAAAAAAACTTTAATTCAGGTAGCCCTCGATTTACACAGGGGATGCGTTCCTGGACGAACTGACGCAATTAGAATCGGCGTAAAGTGAAACCATTTCATAATGTACATCTATGGGAAGTCAATAACTTACGGGCCATGCACCCAAAAAGCGATGAGCAATATAATGATGTTATATTTAAAGCTCTGAAATAAATAAAATAAAGTAAATACAATTTAAAAATAAATTAACTACATTAAACATAATGGATTAAATAAACATTGTTTTGTACACTAACAACTTGCAATGGTGTAATGCAGGAGCTTTATTTCTCTGACGAAGTCCCTGGTTTAGGATCGTCATTTTTAAAATTCAAAATCGGCATTATTTAGAATTAGCGCAAAACGAGGGCTACCTGTATTTCGTAATAACAGGAAAGAGGGAAGGAAAGAGAAATAGGATAAGACAGAGAGAGAGAGAGAGAGAGAGAGAGAGAGAGCAGGTACTAAACATTCTGACGTCATCGGCGTGGACAAACGGTAACAACAAAACTGATAAATTGTACTGGAGACAGGAAGTTGAGGACAGACATGATCGCCTATACCACCAGGCATGGTACTTGAAGAGTAAGAATAATAACACACAAATGAGTGCAATAGTTGTCCTTTTCAGGACAAGCCCTTTTTAGGGCTTTACCCAGCTAGCCAATGGAAACTAGTAATCCATTTTCAGGACTTAGTATTTATCAATGCTGCATGGGAGTTGACAGTGAGTGGTATAACCGATGACCTTTTGTCTAGATTAAAAGAAGGCAAAAACATCAAGGAAAGAAGAAGAAAAAAATGAAGAAAAAAAAGAAACCGAAGAGTGCTGACTAAAGGTCTGTAGTGAAATTTTGACTGACCTAGCCGGGGAATACAGAATTTAATGTTAAAAATTAATATGGTGTTAAATGATTAATTCTGTTACATTTAGAAAATCAGAAATGAGGTATCTGAGGAAGGTGGTCCACAACCAGAAGATACGTCAAGGCCTAAAAACCGAACCCCTGCAGACCCAAGTAGAACAGTCCCAACTGAGATGGTTTGGCCATGTCTGCAGAATGGGAGAAGATCGGCTACCACGAAAAGTATGGGAAACAAAGAGCCAGGGATCCAGACCTCCAGGACGACACAGAGTCCGCTGGGAGGACAAAATTAGACAATCTCTGAAGGACCGAGGACTAGAAAGGAACCAGGCCAGGAGGGAGACAGATGATAGGATAGTATTGCGCTCTCTCTTCCAAATCTCTACACTTCAAAGTAGAAAACGAACGACTAAGTAAGTAAGTAGGTACATTTAGAAAATCCTGAATTGCCAAATACCTGCTTCATAAGACTAAGGTTGTGGATAAGAAAAAAAATAGTATTGTATCTAGAGAAGATTATTAAAAAAGTTACTTAACTGTTTAAATATTCAGTGATATAAATGTATAAGGATTACAAAATGAAAAAGCTTACATATAAATGGATGGTCATTACTCTCACCCCTTAGTGCTTTCATTAGCACAATTCTCAACCTCATTTTAAACATCAACATTCTCATCATTTTCATTTTCGTTCTGTATGGGGCATGGAGCGACCATTGCAGCCGGTTCTCTCACAGAAACCCTACACCAAACAATCACATGATCTTGCATTAGTTGTTTATTGTGCAATTTGTTTGACATGATGAGACCGCCAACTTTATGTTATTCATTTTGTATGCTATTCTTTCTTTGTCTCATCAGAGACCACTGGCACCACAGATACCACACATACACACATACACATACACAAAGGAATAATGTGGAAGTCTTGAAGAGACTAATACGAAAAAAAGTTATACTCTTATCCGTAGGAGCAGTCCATTCTTGTAACTATTATTATTATCATTACTTTTGTTGATTTATCTTCCATTTTTAACAAAGGCCCCAATAGATTTTACATGTATGAAGATCTCATCAATAGGCAGCCTGGCTAAGCAAACGTCTTCGAATTTGTTGTCCCAATATCATCTGCAACCAGGAACTGCTTACACGAGGCAGTCAAAAAGCCATGTACACCATCATTGTGCGCAGACGCTGGAACTGGGTAGGCCATGTCCTCAGAAGGGACCCTGACACAATCACCAGAACTGCTATGCTATGGCCCCAGAAGGACGGTGAAAGAGAGGCAGACCAAAGACAACCTGGCGGAGAACAGTGGAGGCTGAGATACAAAACATGAACCAGAGTTGGGGCACGGCACGAAGGATGGCCACTGACCGAGCAAAATGGGGACAGTTTGTTGCTGCCCTACAAGACGCTACTACGCGTGATGGTCACTGATTACTTTGTCTGTCAGGGGCTAGGGATCCAAGGAGAAGAACAAGCATTACATATGTTGCTGCTACACTGAAACATCCCGTGTTTCAAGTTTAGCATTCAATTGTTAAGTAAAAAATTAACCGTACCACATATTGTTTTTCATGTTTTATTTTGTTTACTTTCTCTGAGCATTTGATGAGAAGAAGAACGTTGAAATAACATTGATAGAAAGGGGATGGCAAAGAGACAAGATAATGGATTGGTTAACATTATGGCATGGGAGGATCTCATCAACAGACAAGATCAATAACTCTGGAAATAAGACGTTGTTGAGAAACGTGTTCTCTGACGCTAGCCAGCTTGATACTGAAGAAAATGATTTAAAAAAAAAATCTTGATAATTCTCACGTCTGTCTGACATGTTGCTCCTGTCAACGTATTGTTTGTCCAGGACATCATGAATGATCCCTGCCGTACTTCTAACACCGTTATAAACTTGGCCCCAGGATCACCAAAGTAAGTTCCGATCTTCTCTATCAGAGCGGTGATGTTCCTTCTGCTATGCATGAACTGCTGGAAGTCAATGGTGAATTTCATTCGGAATCTGAAAAAAAAAAAAAATGAAATGAATATTTCCCAAATTACGTTAAAACACAGGCTGGGGTAAAAATTTTGTATTTTCTGCTGAAGAGGATTATTGGAAAGTCATTTTCTGTTTTTAAATTTGTACGAGTATATTGTCATTCCGATTCCAACTATAATTTATAGTCATATTAACAATAGAGAATAGCGTAAGATCCGGGCCGTTCAACACACGACTTCAATTTTTGATGTCCCTTGTCAAAACATTTAAATAAATAAAGAGGGATACACAAGGCCTGTAAACAGTAAATAAATAATACACATAAAAAGATTTCTCACGAGTGCCTCAAACATACCTTTATGTGTATTATTTATTTACTGTTTATAGGCCACGGGTTTCTCTTTGTTAAGGGTAGATTTGGGGTAATATATTGTGGCATGTTACTACACGCTAGCACATGTCCATTTTATTTGAGGAATTGTGTTCGCCTGTAGACAAACTACTTTTTGCACGAAAACGTTCACCTGTAGTGAGCGACATTCACTACTGACGTACTTCGTCACGTGTCGTGGGTTCTAATGGTTAATTATTTGGGCCTTTCGTATTCGTTCACTGGTTTGAGGTGGACGTGATTTTCTAAGCTCCAGGACTTTTATGGAGAGTGTTTTTTTCTAACTGGGGCATTAAATGGATTTTTCGAAGGCCGCCACCTTGTTAAGAACGTTCCTGATGGGGAAAGAAACTCATTGAGAAGTCTTGCACAACCCTCTCCTGATATTTTCGTAAGAAGTATATCAAAGATATTGAGGCAACTGCGCTTAGGTCGCCATCATTAGTTTTTCCGTCACATTACTTGGGTACCGGGAAATATTGCCCTACCTACTAGTACACGGCCAGGATTGATGAAAGATTTAAGGATATAACTTTATGTTTACTCTACTATTAACTGTGGAGAGGAAGAAGGCCTAATGATTGAGGCTCGTTATTGACTGACGTAACTGGTTATCGCATTTACATGTTTTCCTGCCATATACTATGCCATGTATATATCTTGATGGATGTCTCCTTGTGATGAACGTACAATAAATGTCAACCATGGCTTCCCGTGGACCTGTTCACCTGCCGGCTTTTGTTGTATATGCTGACCATAATGTCCTGTATGAAAGCGTGCAATCATTCGCGTATCCTGCATGATCCTCTATATTTCTCCAGTTGTAACACTCCTCTTTATTTGTTTAAATGTTTATACAAACCTACCCTCAGTCCCGTACTGTTCTCATTCTTCTGTCATTTACTAGACACAGTTTTAATGTCTGTGTCTTGTGTAATCTGACCTATACTGTATAATAGGGGGACCGTAGAAGTGATTACGTCATTAATTAGGCTGGATCGCTCCTAGGTACAAATCCGGTGTTACGTGTTGACAATCGCGCTAATGACCCCTGTCACGACTATTTTTGTGGTGCTTAGTTAACAGGGAGGATAGTGCGATTCGCTGCCGTAGCTAGGTGGTGGTGCCGTAAGCCTCTCACTTCTGTTGTTTTTCCTGTTGTCTGGTTTTCTACTTCCTTACTTCTCACGAATGCCTGAAAACATTTATTTTATTTTATTTCTGAAAAAAGAAACTTATTATATTTTATTTTATTTGGGAAAAAAAGACCTATTATAGTTTATTTTATTTCTGAAAAAAAGAGACTTATTATATTGTATTTTATTTCTGAAAAACAAAAACAGATTTATTTTATTTTATTTCTGAAATAAAAAAGAGACTTATTAATCAAATGACATAACCTGCTCCTTATCTTGACATTTGTTTCGTGTCTATCCAACAGGTACAAATGAGGATTTAAAAAAAAAACTAAAAACAGGACTTGGCTACTCAATCCTCGTGTATAACGTATTGGCCGTGAGTAGGTCTCTGGGGTCTTAGAGGAGGTATAACAAGAATATGCCTTCTGCTTCATTAGGCATATCGGACAAGGTGACTGACTACTATGAGGTTGTACCTGGGGCTAGCAACCTTCTCATGTAAAACAAGTTGCTTCATAAAACACTGCTGCAAGATCACGTGAATGCTTTGGCGCAGGCTACCTGCAACAGGATTAGTTGTACTGGCTGTTCCATGCTCCATAAGGAACAAAAACAGGAATGATGATGATGTTATTTTGTTGCAAGATGCCGTGACTGTCAACACACATTCGTCAATGCTCTGAGCATGACTGTCAACACACATTCGTCAATGCTCTGAGCATGACTGTCAACACACATTCGTCAATGCTCTGAGCATGACTGTCAACACACATTCGTCAATGCTCTGAGCATGACTGTCAACACACATTCGTCAATGCTCTGAGCATGACTGTCAACACACATTCGTCAATGCTTTGAGCATGACTGTCAACACACATTCGTCAATGCTCTGAGCATGACTGTCAACACACATTCGTCAATGCTCTGAGCATGACTGTCAACACACTTTCGTCAATGCTCTGAGCATGACTGTCAACACACATTCGTCAATGCTCTGAGCATGACTGTCAACACACATTCGTCAATGCTCTGAGCATGACTGTCAACACACATTCGTCAATGCTCTGAGCATGACTGTCAACACACATTCTTCAATGTTCTGAGCATGACTGTCAACACACATTCGTCAATGCTCTGAGCATGACTGTCAACACACATTCGTCAATGCTCTGAGCATGACTGTCAACACACATTCGTCAATGCTCTGAGCATGACTGTCAACACACATTCGTCAATGCTCTGAGCATGACTGTCAACACACATTCATCAATGCTCTGAGCATGACTGTCAACACACATTCGTCAATGCTCTGAGCATGACTGTCAACACACATTCGTCAATGCTCTGAGCATGACTGTCAACACACATTCGTCAATGCTCTGAGCATGACTGTCAACATACATTCGTCAATGCTCTGAGCATGACTGTCAACACGCAATTGTCAATGCTCTGAGCATGACTGTCAACACGCAATTGTCAATGCTCTGAGCATGACTGTCAACACACATTCTTCAATGTTCTGAGCATGACTGTCAACACACATTCGTCAATGCTCTGAGCATGACTGTCAACACACATTCGTCAATGCTCTGAGCATGACTGTCAACACACATTCGTCAATGCTCTGAGCATGACTGTCAACACACATTCGTCAATCCTCTGAGCATGACTGTCAACACACATTCGTCAATCCTCTGAGCATGACTGTCAACACACATTCGTCAATGCTCTGAGCATGACTGTCAACACACATTCGTCAATGCTTTGAGCATGACTGTCAACACACATTCGTCAATGCTCTGAGCATGACTGTCAACACGCAATTGTCAATGCTCTGAGCATGACTGTCAACCCACATTCGTCAATGCTCTGAGCATGACTGTCAACACACATTCTTCAATGTTCTGAGCATGACTGTCAAGACACAATTGTCAATGCTCTGAGCATGACTGTCAACACACATTCTTCAATGCTCTGAGCATGACTGTCAACACACATTCTTCAATGCTCTGAGCATGACTGTCAACACACATTCTTCAATGCTCTGAGCATGATTCATTCCTATCTCTGTTCAATCCCTATGGAGCAATGAGCCACTTTTGCAGCCTCTTGCCCTGCAGGAAGCCAACAGCAAAACATGTATACACTCTCGCAATGGTGGTATATGTAGTGATATGTTTTACATGGTGAGGTTGCCAGGCCCATGACCAACTTGTCGCCTACGACGGCATGCATGTGCGAGCAGTAGTTATATTCGTTCTTTGACCCTCCCAAGGGACCCTCGGGAACTATACAGGAGTGTGATCATAATGACCCAGTTCTATTTTTCCTTGGAAAGCATCGAACATGGTTCTAAAAATAAAACAAGTATAGGAACTTCTTTCCTACTGCTATGTACACACAGATACATCCGCGTTACTTGAATACATTTAGTATTCGCATTCAAGTGGTCGCACGATTAATGGAAGCCAAGAGCTTGCGAAAGCAAGGCCCGCCAAAAGATACCTGGCGGAGAACTGTGGAGGCAGAGATGCTAAACATGAACCAGAGCTGAGGCACCACACGAAGGGTGGCTGCCGACCGAGCAAGTGGAGACAGCTTGTTGCTGCCCTACAAGATGCCCACATGCGTGATGGTTACTGATGGCTTTGACGGTCAGCGGCTAAGGACCAAAGTGGAGACAGCTTGTTGCTGCCCTACAAGATGCCCACATGCGTGATGGTTACTGATGGCTTTGACGGTCAGCGGCTAAAGACCAAAGTGGAGACAGCTTGTTGCTGCCCTACAAGATGCCCACATGCGTGATGGTTACTAATGGCTTTGACGGTCAGCGGCTAAGGACCACAGAAGATGAAGATGCCCTTTTTGTATTTGTTTTTTAAATCTTTTTTGTCTTCATTCGTGTTGAAAACATTTTAATGAGAAATATGTTGCCGGGGCTTATTTTTATACTGAATTGGAATTTTAAAAGTATAATAAGACAGGTTTTTTTACCTCTTAAATATGTCTCCCTTGCAAATATAAGTGCGTCTAATAGATTAAGAAAACCTATCAGACCTAAAGGTCTTATATATTTGGATTTGCGCCCTAATATAACCGCCTTGGTTGAACGGGACGTGCCTCGCCAAATCGAGACAAAATTTTATTTAAAACAAAAAAAAGTGCGTCTAAAGATTCCACGAAATACGGAAAACAAGAAAAACGCCAACCAATCAGTTACAGATAAATGTGCGCGTGCGTAGACTAGAATTATTGAAATAGACAACCATCATTGAACATCTGATGAAAATAGAAGTACTCAAACACAAACAAACAACCAAAAACAATTAAAGAATAAAAAAAATAAAAAATAAAACCATCATCATCATGTTCTATATCGTTCCTTATTTAGCGTGTAGCCACGTCTGTAGCGGGTAGTCTTGCAACACGTGTGTACCAAAGCACAGATGTGTTAGTGCAGTTGTGGATTCTGTAGAAATGTCCTTTACATGATCAGGATGCCAATCCCATACACACATGCACACACAAAAATACTCAAGGGGAAAATCATGGCGCCAAGCTCCATAAAATGAGAAACGGGAATCGAAGATGAAGAGCGGTAGAAGAAGACAAGGCAAAAACGATTATAGACGTGACAGCCTGACAATAAAAACACGGGAAGAAATAAACAACAGAGTTGCTAGAGAAGTTCAAGGGTCAAAATTGTCCTAGAGACGTTATCGTGTATTCCTCCCGACCTGGCACATATTGTTGATAATGATGAACGAAGAGTTGAACTCACACGTGGGTGAAGGATCTTCGAGGTGTGTCGTTTATCTGGAGAGTGATGTAATCAGTTGCTTCCAGTCCTTCTCCGTCACGAGCAACTAGGACGACAGACATGTTCTTTATGTCCATGTCCTCATGGAGTGGGAGACCCTTGATGACCTAATTGGAAACAAGAGAAGTTTCTTTAAATTATTTTTTTTTTACTGCAAGTCTATACATATACAGTGTACCTCATGGAGTGGGAGAACCTTGATGCCCTAAATGGAAACAAGAGAAGTCTCGATAAATTATTATAATATTGTTTTTACTGCAAGTATATGCATATACAGTGCACTCCCGAATTCAAAATGTAATTGGCTTTATGAGGCCGTTATGTGAAATTTCCGTTATGCGAACTTATATAATTCAGTTTAAAAATAAATTAAAAAAAAATGGAGAGCAATTATTAAGGTTCTGTTATCAAAGTCAGACTTCGTAAATTCAAACTTAAAAAAAAAAAATAAAAAATTACAGGACGTTTCTTATGTAAAATGTCGTTATCCCTACTGTTCATTATAAGGGTACACTAATTACTTTAGTTTGTTTCTTGACTTTTATCGCCAACAGCCAAATGGGGCATATATTTTGCCTTCTTTATCTAGGTATGTTGTCTCGATAATATTAGGCCAAGTTCAAGATTTCTTTAATATTATTATCTCACTTTCGTTCTAGCGTCTCCTTACTCTCAAGCCATATCTCATTAGCTTGAAAGTAATAAATGATATTTGTCTGATCTTCTAACCAGTGTCCAAGCCAAATTTCTTTCTTTCTCTTTGTTTAATTGATACCTTGTATTGTTTGGAGTCGTCCATATATGACGTCCATATATGACGTCACGCAATATTTGCTATGTTTTAAACACCCCCCCCCCCCCCGTCCCATTTCATAACAAAAACAAAGACCACTCCCTATTATGACGTAATACATTTTTACACCCCCTTTTTTTACTGAAAAGCAACAACGTAATCGAATGTAAATTAGTTACCTAGTCCTCATCATCATCGTCATCATCATCATCATCATCATGACCTTTCAACTCCCTAAGGAGCTTATGTTTTATGCCAAGACTTCCTGTCCTGTGCCATCAGCTCAAGGTCTTTCCATCTCTGTTTCATCCCCTTCATGTCTGTCTCCAGTTCTCTTCTCCATGGTCTTCCTCTGCTTCTCTAACCATAGGGATTCCAGAACAAGAACTGCCTGGTAAATCTATCAGCAGGTTTGCACAGTGTAGTGTCCCATCCATCGCCAGCAAAATCTTCTCATGTCTGGTATATCTGGCACTTGTCTGGTTCATGTGGCACGTCTGGTTCATGTGTCACATGTCTGGTTCATCTGGCACTTGTCTGGTTTATCTGGCACTTGTCTGGTTCATCTGGCAATTGTCTGGTTCATCTGGCACTTGTCTGGTTCATGTGACACTTGTCTGGTTCATCTGGCACTTGTCTGGTTCATGTGACACTTGTCTGGTTCATCTGGCACTTGTCTGGTTCATCTGGCACTTGTCTGGTTCATCTGGCACTTGTCTGGTTCATCTGGCACTTGTCTGGTTCATGTGACACTTGTCTGGTTCATCTGGCACTTGTCTGGTTCGTGACATACAACTTCAGTCCTTCTATTTAAGCAAGCACCCATTGATGAGAGCTTTAGTGGTTAGAGCGCAGGCCTATCGCGGCAAAGGTAGGGGATTGGAAACACAGTTGTGGCACGCTACAGTATATCAGCTGTAAATGAATACCTGACTCTACTCTTGGGTCAGGAAAGGCAAAGGCTGCTAGGAGGGGAAGTAGTTCTCGAAGCTTTATCCAGCATTGCAACATCTCTAATACTTCACTCCCCTATGCCAGTATCTGCTATGAAATTATCTTTTTTTTGCACATTTGTGAAAGTCTGACGCTTTTGGTTGTTGTTTTTGTTGTTCTCCATCTTCAGAGTCACACAATAGGACTAATTTGACATTTGAATATATTCTGATTTTTGTGTTGTCTTTTAATCTCAATACATTTCTTTGATTTCACCAGATTGTTGTCACAACGGTTGATAGCCTGTTACTGCTTTTAATCTAATTTTATACAGTACAATCTGTTCAGTCTGCATTTGTTTTATAAAGTGTGTATTGCATTATTTAATAAATAAATAAATATATATATATATATATACATATATATATATTATTATATATAATATTATTGAAACCATATTAATTTTTATAATATATATATATCCATATATTTTAAAATTTCAGTTGAATGATTAAACAAATATCCAACTATTATAATATTAACTAGCAAATACAAACCGTAAAAATAATGAAGGGGGGAGAACTAAAACTAAAAGCTTAACCTTTCAGTATCTGCTACACATTTAGATGACTGCGGAAAATGACATCTCATGGTACTTGTGCTGAGTCACCGGCTACATTTGCAGAAAAACAAAGACAAGACATATCACTCAAACGCTCGTTTATTCTAGCAGAAAGTAAAGTTGTAAAACACACTAAATCTGCTCGTTATTGGTTCGGGCTTAAGAAATCTGTTCTTACCAGGTACTTTAACAATGGTAAGTCTACTACACATCAGATTGTGGTTCCAAAATAATCTAGACCACTAGTGTTGCAAACTGGCCATGATTCCCAGATGGCTGGACTCATGGGAATCAAACGAACATTGCATCGTATTACCTCACAGTTTTATTGGCCTTGGGTAAATAAAGATACCATATGATACTGCAGATCATGCATGACATGATAAAGTGTAGCAAGTAAAGGCAGATATCACAAGGCACCTTTAGAGATCACTGACGTGCCTGAAAGACCATTTAAGAAACTAGCGGTAGACACTGTAGGTCCAATGTCTATTCCTTCTCATAATGGGTTTAGATACATTTTAACTTGTATTGATCTGTGTACCCGCTGGCCAGAAGCTGTGCCACTAAAAAACTATCAGGACTTCGTCAGTTTCCGATTCACTATTTTTTATCTTTTGTCGCATTGGTTTTCCTGAAGAAATCTTATCAGACCGTGGGTCTCAATTCACATCCCATGTTATGAAACTATGCTAATCATTCACCATTCATTCTGTAGTCCTTATCACGCGAAAGCAACTGGCGTATGTGAGCGCTACAACGGGGCGTTAAAACAAATACTATGCAAAATCACAGAGTCATGTCCTCAAGACTGGGACCGTCTCTTACCTACAGCGTTGTTTGCATACCGAGAGGTCCCTCACGAAAGCACGGGCTTTTCCTCTTTTGAATTGATTTATAGAGCTAACCCTCGTGGTCCCATGGTCATATTGAAAGATTTGTTGGTCGGGTCTTCTGCTGACGAGGACACTCGTACCAGCTACGTGTTAGTCATTGACCCTCGATAACGAATCATTGATACGTGTTCACATGCCTCTAATATGATTAAAAATGCTATTCAGCGAGCACGTTTATACCATAACCAATCTAGAACCTTACGTTCTTTTCAACCAGATGGAAATGTGTGGTTATTACTACCAAAAGATGACAACAGATTATTAATATCGTGGCAGGGTCCTTTTGAGGTTGTCCGTCGGATTACTGATGTGGATTATTTAATCAATGTGAGAGGAAAAATTAAAATGTTTCGTGTCAATATGCTAAAGTTAGCAATTGAAAGACCTCAGGAATTGATTCCTGTTATAGTTGCTGTATCTGACTCTTCCTCGCGGCATGCTTCCTTTGCTTCCGTCCATGACGAAGACACTGTTTCTCATATCCCTTTACATTTCACTCTTCCATCTATCAAACCCACTGAATCGTGGAAAGATGTGACTATCTCATCTACTCTGTCTTCAACACAAAAGAGTCTTGTCCGAGATGTTCTTTCATTTTTCTCAGATGTCTTGACCGATCTTCCAGGTCATAATTCTCTCATCACTCATGATATAATCCTCACCAACTCTCGTCCTATTAAGTTACGACCATACACTATCTCTCTGCGTCACAGAGATAAAGTGGAAAATGAACTTAAGGAAATGCTACGCATAGGTGTCATCTCACATTCAGAATCACCATATACATTCCCCATGGTGATTGTCAAAAAGAAAGATAATTCATTACGTATATGTATCGATTTTAGACGCTTAAATAATATTACGGTCACTGATGCTGAGCCTATGCCAGTATTAGAAGATTTGTTGGCTCAAATTGCTCAAGCCACATACTTTAGCAAACTTGATCTTTCTAAGGAATATTGGCAAATCCCTCTATCAGAACATGCCAAACCTTTGACTGCATTTACTACTCCATTCGGATTGTTCCAATGGAATTACATGTGCTTCGGCCTTGTAAACGCTCCTGCTACTTTTGTACGCATGATGCGTCGCTTACTGTGTAATAGGAAAGACGACATCACGTATATTGATGACATCTGTCTTTTTCACGACTCTTGGGAAGACCACATCAATTGTTTTTCATCACTTCTTATGAGTTTACGACAACATGGTTTGACTGTGCGACCTTCCAAGGTCCAAATAGGATGTCAGGAAATTTCGTTTCTTGCTCACCAGATAATTCACCACCATTTATAACCTGATGATCAGACAGTCAAACGAATTTTAGATATCAAAATTCCTCAAACCAAAAAGCAAGTCAGAAGCTTACTAGGTCTTATTAATTTATATCATAAATTCATCCATAATTTCTAAACTATCTGCAACTTTATCTGCGCTGATTTGCAAGGGTAGTTGCAATGGGACAAAGGAATGTCACACCCATATTACTACATAAGTCGTAAACTGTTGCCTGCTGAGATCAAGTACTCTATGGGTGAGCGAGAGTTGCTGGCTGTGGTTTGGTGCCTTTACAAACTTTCTCGTTACTTAGTGGGCACACACTTCTTTATTCTGACTGACTACAGCTCCCTAACGTATATTATGGCGAGAACATTGAAGAACCCCAGAGTCTATCGTTGGTACCTGCTCATCCAGGAATTCTCTTTGACCATCATTCCGATTGCGGGCATCGACAACAGTCTGGCTGATATTCTTTCGCGAGGCAGCTTCTAGTTGTTTTAATATTTTGGTTCTGATGAGAGTGTTCGTGCCTTGATGGCCACTGGTTGTGTTCCAACCTTCTTAGTGTATATTCGTTAACCACTTCTCAGTGTGATAAAATATATATATATGTCCGTAGACACCTGAAATTTATTATTAAATGTGTAAGGACCTGATAGTCCATTTTTGAAATCATTTTAGGAGTATTAATGAAGTGAATAATTGAAACGTGGTATTCGTTAAATACCAGCGTCGAGGCTAGTGTTGTCATTTAAAGTATATGTATTTTTGAAGGTCAAATAAACGTTGGCGTGTAAAGCCAAAGAACTAAATTCAGTTTATGAAGAAGGAACGTGCCTTTTTAAATTAGATTACCGAGCAGTAATTCTAGTCAGTCTACGAATATGAATAATTCAACATATTTAAATTTTTATTACGAAGAACTGATGGTGATAGGGATAAAATAATAAACTTGGTAGAAGCAGTTCTAACGGTCGTGATCAATGCACTAGGCCATGCGATAAACAGTGATAGCTTACATGAACTTGATTCTAATTCAGAAATGTGGATTATATAATTCCAAAGTGTTGTTCGGTGGTTTTGCATTATATGTAACTAGTATCGATTAAAAAAATTGTGTAAAGTCGTCACTACCAGACTCGCTTGTACTGAGGATGTTTTCTCAAGAGTTGGCTTCGTTACGAACTTATATTGAACATTCGTTGTTTGACAGTTACAGTTAACCTTAAGCAATTATGAATAATAACACGCCTAAACGATTGAAAAATCAATAATCAATAAATCAAGGCTTGCAAAAAAAGTTAAGAAATATTTATTCAAGAATATTGCAGCCAAAAGATAAATGAACCCACTGTTGCAGCAACGAAGATGTAACATACGTAACAATTGATTCTATGACATTCGATCAAATACATTAAGGTAGCCGTGTGGTAGAATTTCATTAAATCTAATGAAAGACTACATTTTTGTTTCTTCTTCGTTGACTAATCTCCGCAACATTTACATTGAGCGCCTTGCAGTTTAGTGGAAAAGCCAGAAGCGCACCATTTTTATATAATTTCCAGACTGCAGCTTTGGTGCAAAAAGGTTTTGACTGAGGTCCGTCATGGCACGCCTGAGCGAATTGATTATATGTTGTTGTTTAACTAGAGCTGCTGAGCTTCTCGCTCTTCAGCTGCCAATATCAAGTTGAAGACTCCTTGGTATTATCTACACTGTAGATCAAAGCTTTTCTTGTGGCTTTTCTGCCATTCCGAAACGTGTCGAGTTGAAGTCATGAGCTCTAGTTTCTCCAGCTTGGCTTGCATTTAAAGGATCGCCACATCTGGTCCCAAGCTAGGAGTAAGAAGTGCATGGCATACTGTGCCTTCCCCGCCATCCAAGGGGGCTCTCCAACAATGCAGAGCTAAAATACTGTACTCTGGTTCTGGCTCTCCCAAGAAATTGTCACGTCCTGCACAGAGCCACTTCTCAGCATCCCCTGCCTATCACTGGGTCCATAGTGAGATCCTTCTGCATGCAGTCAACCAAGTCAAAGCCAAAGAATTACGCCTGGGGCTCAAGTGACTTCTCCAAGCTTAGTGTGCAATGCTGGGTTCTCAACAAGTTTCACCACAGGGGGAACCCATGGAAGTGTGTGGATGATTTCAAGAGTCATTGAGGATGTAATTAGCTTCACATACATATGTTCACTTCAACGCACATATATATTGTAGCATTGTACATAGCTGGTGGTCACAAATGCATGACTTCCAGATATGCCTCCATGCATAATTGAATATATAGGACGTATACAGATTTGAAAAAAGGAGTATTTATCTATTACGGCTACATGTTAACTATTGCAGATAAAAGTTAATAAATGCGGATAAAAGTCGAAACGCAGTTTTTTTAAAACTTTGTGAGAAGTCATAATTTCCAACCCCCCCCACCCCCCCCCCCTTCCCCACCCCCACCCAATCGCTCATAGCAGATACTACCGTAGGGGAAGTGAAGTATTACAGACTTCACAATACTGAGTCCAGCTTTTTTATGACCAGTTCCCTTCCTCGCTGCCTTTGCTTTCCATAACTCAATAGCAGAGTCAGATGCCCATTCACATCTGGGCAGACTGAAGTGTGACGCTACCACGTTTCGATACCGGAACGATGCCATGGTGTCGAATTGTCCAGTATCTGTTCTCTTTGTCTTCCTCTCTATCTCTTTTTCCTTGAATCTCTGATGCTGTTACGATATATTACATCTTTGTCTTCTCATAACATGCCAAAAAGAAAGTGGATGCTTCTTTTTGACATGATGTCAGCAGACATCTAAGTCCATTTGTACTTCTTATAGGGGGTCAGAGTGGCTAAGAGGTATGGCGTCCGCCTCTAACCTAAAGGTACTGGGTTCGCTCCCAGTAAAGGAATTATAATTGATGAAATTATTTTTTACAACCAGTGGTTCATAATGATGTCATTCCCCCCCCCCCCCCCTTTCCACTCTCCGGGGCAGTGAGATAGGATGCCTAGCCTTCTCGGATAAAGGCGAAAAAATAGGAGGTCCCGTGTGCAAGTTGCGCACGTCAAAAATCTCTCGGCAGTTGGAGATCGTAAAGAGTAGGCCATACGACCGCTGTCCTGGCAAAATTGAAAAGTTAAGAAACCAACCCATCACGAAAATATTTATAGAATGTGTGATTCCTGTATTCACACATTGGGATCCTCACCGGTGTAACGAAGTTCGTGCACTGTGCTGAGATCCTCCTTGTGTGATCTAAGGGAGTTGATGAGAGCACTAATTGAGTTGCCTTTGTGCAATGAAGATGATTTTTAAATCTAACCAAACTTCTTAAACAAGAAACACTGTCACAGAACCTAAGGACTGTTGACACTTACCTGCTGGGCAGACTCCAGGTACAACCAGAAGTTGCTTGGGACAGCTTGGTTAGATGGCAGCTCCAAAGATAAACTCAGGTGCCTGGTGTCTCCATCTTCAATATCATAGAAGACATCGTGCGGTACGTTGAACTCCAGAAGTCTGCCTTGATCAGCACGAATTACTTTGATGGATTTTTGAACGTACGGTCTGTTGTTTAATTGTTCTGGGGACAAAGATACATGATGACGTGTTTCATCCAGTTTGATAGCAACAATAAATGTATATAATGACCCAAACAATGTATACATTTTCACATCCCCCTGCAGCATGAAAAGGGTTAAAAAAAAGGTAAAGGATTCTGTTAGTCCATTGAGGCATATTGGAAATATGGTGTTAGGCCCATATTTTCTTGACCATACGACACACTACGAGTGATGTGGTCAGCATCACGCCGGCCGCCTTAACCTTCCAAGAGTTCCTCTGGTACCCAATTCATGAGGCTGGGTCGACCCCGGAGCCGTTTGTGGTCTAAAAAAATCCCACCTCAACTGGGGATCGAACCATAGACCATCGAGCTAGTAAGCCAGTGCACTAACCATTGCGCTACCGCGGTGTAAGTTCTCATAATAAACGCGTCAAGTTTCTTGTTCTGTTCCATCCGTAAAGTCCTTTACATTTCTTCTTTATCCCTTTGATGTCTGTATTCAGTTCTTTTCCTCATGCGTTTTAATCTCCATCTATTTCTCGTATCTTAGAAGATGATTCCAGAAGAGGTTGTGCCTTATAATGCTATTACTTCATTTTCTTAATGTAGATCCTATCTAAAGCTGGTTTCTTCTTCTCACCTATTGTTCCTCTGGTGTTTTTCTCATTGTTTCTTTTTCATCAGTTCCGCCTTAGTGATCTTGTCGTAAAATGTCAGTCTTTCTAATCTGTGCAAAAAACCACTTATGAAATTCTGTATCTTTTTTGGTTATTTTTATTGTTCTCCACGTTTGACAGCCAGGCCGACCATACATTTGTGTTGAAGATTTTCATTTTCGTGTTGGATTTGATTTATTTTGACTTCCAATTATTTGTCAAGGATTTCCGCGTTTGGTGGTACAATATGACCCCGCGCGAATCCCCGGGTCCTCTATATAGAAAAACAAAAACAAAAAAAAAACAGGACGACTGCATCCACAAGGTATGTGGTAAGAGGCGAATAAATGAGATTGTGGATGGGGCTGGTAACCTCACGATGTAAACAAGATTGTTACAGAAACCGTAGAGCGAGAGCTCATCAAAGATTTGGTGCAGGTTGGCGCATGAGGTTGCTGCAGTGATGATCAAATGCTTTATAATGAGCGACAGAGGAAAGAAGAGAAGGAAGTACAGGATGCAAGTGCCGCACTCAGGAACTGTTACTGAGGATGATAGATATATCAATGATCAGAAACTAAGTGCACGAGATTTTTCAGTTTGCTTAGATGTCGGTGTAATTAGATACGCGTTTTTAATATACAATAGCTCGCAACTTGCTTGTTTATTTAGTATATGATCCATTACACTTCTTGTGGCGAGGTATGCATTTTTTAACCTAGACGGAAGTGTGTCGGTTATATCAGAACGCATTTGCCTTGCAAAATTAAGTGACCTCTACCAGCTCAAATGCATGGTTGATGAATGCTAAGACTTGAACACGACTACTGATGTATATCAACATAGCATGAGTCCTGAAAATGGCCAGTCCTGAGAAAACATGCCAGCACGCCACACAACTGCGAACAAGCACGTCATTGGTGACGGTCTATTTCTGATTTTTTTCCATGTGGAGGCTATATATACCTACTGCTGCTTAATCGAGATTCACCTTCACAAAGTGTCAACAGGAAGTCAATATGTTTCTTAAAATACGCACGTGCTGACATAGTTTCCATCTCCCAGATCTCTCCATGTTTTTCATTAGGTCTAAAATTGCTTTCTATTCCCAGATAATGCTACAAGCACAACGGGCTGTAAATGGTACGTTCTGAGAGTAATCAGATTCTGGGCTTAGCTATCACACAACTGCTGTGTTATGCCTTGTTGCCTGAACTTATGTCCCCCTGTGAAAGTTAATAGCAAACATGTCTGCCATTAAATTATGTTCTCAGAAAGCGACTGAAAAGGTTGTAGTCCAGCAAGCTCCGTAGCTCTATTTAAAAAAAAGATAAAATCCATAACATGGTTAGAAACAGTAAGCACATGTTGTAAATAGTGTAACTTGGCGAAGCAATTAGGAACCGAACACCATGAAGTGTAGGAATATCCGTAAGACGATATTGCGGGAAGCGTATGATCATTAGGGTGTGCACAAAGGAAGCAAACGGCACTAACTAATTGTTACTGGCGACCAGGTGTTCATGGTTCAAACCCGGGTGTCAGCGTTTGAAGAAATGTTTACGGCCGGAAATTTGACTGAATAACCTGAACGGCTCCTGTGATAAACCCTCTGTGGATGGGAAGGAGCGAAGCTCCTGACCGGGTTGGAAGGAAAGTCCTCAGGTTCCCCAGCCTCGCAATGGCATGTCATTGGGCCGAAGGGCTGAAAGCCCAAGTGCCGCTGGTTAAGGGGAAAAAAAATTGCATACAATACATTAATGTTGTGGAATGCTAGTTTTAATACTTTATTTACTCAGAGTTTATTACATGTAATACATTAATTATATAATGTACACTGCTTAGACAGTGCAGACTACGCTGGCCTGGCCATGTCCGCCGCATTACGAAGGATATCTTCTACGGACAATTAGCAGATGGCAAGAGAACAGTTGGACGACCGCAGCTGAGATTCAAAGATGTGTGCAAGAGAGATTTGGGGACACTGGACATGGATCCAGCAACATGAGAGGATGAAGCTGCCGATCGCACTAAGTGACACTGCCATTTACGGCGCCACCTCAGATTGGGCAAAAAGAAGCTCGCTGTTAAGTCATATTTTAATTAAGGGGAGTTAAGTGTTAAAGACTTGAATGTACGGGTCGGATTTTTGTACACGCTAGTAAACACGCTCTGCGTGATGAGAGAATTTTTTAGTTGTGGGTTGTATGCTCAGTAATGTTTAAACGGTTACCTGACTAGTTGTTAGTTTGTTTAAAAATATGATAAAGAAAACTGTTCGAAAGTTCCTAGTGAGATTTTTGGGGTAGGTACGGTTTGAGCTGAGCGGTAGTCTCTCGCGGCTAGCCCGCGCATGTGTTATTGGCTGAGCTGTACTGAGATACAGTAATCTCGTGACAGTGTGTGACTGGCAGGATTCCGGGATGGTCGTTCCATCTTGTGAGTGCGTTCCAGGTGATTTATGAAATAGAGAATTTGTTATATTGAAGAGATCTTTGCGAGGCCATGGATTGTGCCGGCCGTTGTTATTATGATTCATATTTTCTGATGGATATTTGTGCCCATGGATATTACTGCACTGAGAGTTGCTGAGGTAATGCGAATTATGATGTTTTTCCCTCTGATGGATATTTGTGCCCATGGATATTATTGCACTGAGAGTTGCTGATGTAATAAGAATTATGATGTTTTTCCCTCTGATGGATATTTGTGCCCATGGATATTATTGCACTGAGAGTTGCTGATGTAATAAGAATTATGATGTTTTTCCCTTTGATGGATATTTGATCCTGTGGATTATACTGATGTCTACGTTGCTGTGTCGTCAATAAACTGTGTAGAACGTTACCACTAGTTACAAACATTTCATGACTTCTACGTTTGCAATGGTGTATGATTACAGTCTGTCTAGATGTAAGAACCCTTAACATTCGCGTATGCAGATATCCATTTTTACCCACTTGTCGGCCATCCGTAAGCCCGGCCTATGCTGATCGCATCTATCAGCTACTATATGACAATCTCTCCCTGTCTCCACCACCAAACTTTGATTTAACAAGAAGAAGAAAGGAGAAAACGTAGAAAGGAGCACCAGGAAAATAAGCAGCTGAGGGCTGTCACCTCAGGGGCGCATTCCCATAGTCAGTTATGACTGAAGGGGCTATTATTGTTGTTATTATTATTATGTATTTTAAATGGCTTGAAGATGAAAAGCTAGAAGTTACCCAGGGATCTCAGACGACACACGTAAAGAATAGGACTACTGCGCCATCAGGTATGTCGTGCAAGTTGACTACGTGTGACGTGTAATGGAAAAAGAGTCTACAGTATAATCTGACAGCTTATTGCAACCTAAAAGCTGCCCTCTGATTTGCTAGCTAAACAGGCATATATACCAACTGTCTATTTCTGCATCGTACCATTTTGTCCCGCCTTCTTTTCTTCTAACACGAGCTAACGAAATGTTTACAAACTGCGTGACCTGTCAGTCATAACAGGGAAGCAAATCAGGCTGTGTTTACCTCGTCCCCTCACGCGAGCATCTGTCAATCATAATAGTTCTCAGACAGGCAAGCACGTGGGAGAGACAAAAACACATACCGACCGTACAGCCTTTTATCTTGATACGCTTAGCTTCGGAATTCTGGGTAACACCGTTACGCGAAATTAACGCATTCAGAGATCAGAGAATCCTAATGATATATATATATATATATATATATATATATATATATATATATATATATATATATATATATATATATATATATATATATATATATATATATATATATATATATATATATATATATATATATATATATATATATATATATATATATATATATATATATATATATATATATATATATATATATATATATATATATATATATATATATATATATATATATATATATATATATATATATATATATATATATATATATATATATATATATATATATATATATATATATATATATATATATATATATATATATATATATATATATATATATATATATATATATATATATATATTATATATATATATATATATATATATATATATATATATATATATATATATATATATATATATATATATATATATATATATATATATATATATATACTGTTGTTTTCTTAACTCCGTTGTCAGTCAGAATTCGCAAGTATCTAGTGCGCAGTCTTAAACTATTTCCTTGTGTGGATTTGTTACTAGTTTTCGGGGAGATTTCATTTCTGAATTTTCTGGTAAAGGATAATAGTGCTAGTGTTTTTAAGAAGTGATAGTTTTTACCATTTATTCTTCATTTAGATTTTCTCGCTAGTAAAACGAGTGAAATAAAGTAAAGCGTAGCGATTTCCTGCCAGATATTCTATTAAAATGTTAAATCACGCCACCCGTATAGACAGTAAACTGATAGTGAAGGATAGTATACAACGTTATATTTCATTTGTGCATATTTGTCATTATAGTGTCTATTATTTTTGATACCATACGACGAACTAACAGACGCCGAAAAATGTAATAGCTATTTAATGACAATCGATCATTGTTTAGGTAGCGCGTATGGAGAGATTAAATAATAATTAACATTGTACGCTGAACGCCGGCGCGAGAAGGGGCAGCCGAATTAACATAATTCAGTCCGACCGAACTCAGCGCCAGCGGTGTCTGCTAACTGGTAGGCGTAAGAAAACACCGTGTGCCTTTTAAATTTAATCAGGACTGACGGAGTTGAGAAGAGATCGTCTTGTCCCCGTCTGTGTGTAGATATAGGATTAGCATATTTTTTATATAAATGTTTCTTGTATTCTTCGCAGATCTGATCACAAGGGCGGCCAGCGGTCTTTTTCTTTTTTTTCGGATTTGTTATTTCTCTTTTTCTGGGCTTGTGTGTCACCGATTTCATTTGTAAACGGGCACTCGCCAGAGATTATTGGAGGACAATAAATTTTTAACACTGGACTTACCAAACCCAGATTTATATTTTACTAGCCACAAGTGGAAGAACCATCATTATCATATGAACATTATTTTTAGCAACCAGATGTTTCCCAATACTGGAAGTATTTTTCCGTTAAAGAGTGAATCTCAAGAACTCTCACAGTTTTAACTATTTGTAGTAACTCATATCCAGGAGAAGAACCATATTGGGCGTTCACCTCATTTAACTAATTTCTGGGGATGGACTGGGGCCAATTTGGATCTGCGACAACTGGAGTGACAGAATAGTAAATGAAAATAGATAATATATTCATGGAGTAATTCTATTACCAAGGGATATTACAGACCTACCATACCAGGCAATTAGGTAAGAGTGTGAGAGTGGCCACTGTTTGAAAGGGTGTGCGAGTATTTTCTTGCTTGCGGGAAAACTATCCATGTATCTGATTTGTCTAAAAGTTTGTTTATTTTACTGGGTCTCATAGAGTACCACTACTGTTCATTATGTAATATAGTGCTAACTTTCAACCTTTGGGTTAATAATTTTTTAGGGTTTGTTTCTCCATTGGGGGACGGTGCACTTTTTCTGCTTTATTTCATATGCATGTAAATGAATCTTTCATCTTTTCCTTTAGATATTTTAATGTTGTCGAGTTTTAATGATAATAAACTACAAAGAAACTTACCTTTGTGTGTTGGTCAGACCCATACCCATTTATCCGTAGTTTTTTTTCACGTTTGTGTGTCTTTTTGTCACATAGCTGTGTGTGTGTGTGTAGAGAAACTTATCTATTCTTGATAGGGAGGTAAAAGCTGTCTTGCAACAAAGTACAGTCGTACGGATAGGGTGGAGGAGACAACCTAATCACTCCAGAGACATATCTTTCCGTCAATCTACCACCTGTGAAAAATCTATCTTCTATACCTTCTCGCGTATCTGTCGACATCCACTCTACTCAGACGGGGCAAAATAAAACAATTAACCTTCCGTACGACACTAATATAACGCTGTACATGGGACTGGTGACCTCATCGTGTACAGCAAATTTGTACAGAAACTACCTCTGCTAGAGCATATGAAATTTTTGTACAGGCTTCCGTCACCGGAAGGAGCAGCAGTAGTGGTTCCATGCTCCATAAGGAGCGCAAAAAATGATTATGATTAACATACCAATGTGTGTTTGCGTATGTTTATGTGTGTGTGTGTATGTGGTAAAGTGGGATGTTATAAATATTTATAGAGGACTTAGTGTACTGACTGAGATCAGCTGTGAAGGTATCTGTATCTAGTAGGTGTAGTGTTTTACAGATAACCTTACTTGCTACCACATTATACCTCAGTCAGAATTATTCTGGAATATTGTTATGACTACGTTAAATGTCTAGGGTATGTATATGATGAAGTGTAAGTCACAACAACAACAGACAGATAAACAATTTAATTTATTCCACCACACTTGACAACACTGTGACACTCACACACATTTAACACTCTATAAGATTATCTTAAATGAGTCATTGGTACAGTTTCAAATATATATGTATTAATTTCTTTCACTAATATATATCCTGATTCAACTACAAAGTGAACCAGGAATCACATTCAAATGTAATCACAATTTATATGTACAGAATTTATAAATATGAACATTGTAGTGACATATTTTATTAATATTATCATATGTGTGTCAGTTGTGTAGTAGTACTATGAGGTAATACTGGTTTTGTTTTTTCAAGTTATGTTATTATTTGTCATCATGACTTCAAGTGTTTGTTTATCTGGGAAATAGTATGGGGGAAAAGTTCACAGTTCCTGTCAATTTAAACAAGGTATTGTCCCTCTTTTTTACTAAAATGTCAATTTTTGAGGGGACACATAATGTTGAGCTCCTCTGGCCACAGAGGCTTAACTTTCGTGATGGTGGCAGGAAAAGACTCCTCTGCTCGATTGCTCCCCTGTGTTCTGGAGACACCTCACTAGTCGCTATCTGGACCCAGGAGTATGCTGTCAGCCTCCAGATTCAGCAAAGCTCAGACCAGGTGCTGCTCAATAACTTTAGGACCACAGTCCCTGAAACAAGAAGGTTGTACCTCCTACTTCATAACTAATTTATAATCTAATTCCAGACTGAACACAATACATAACAAACACTGAGTTCAGAGCGGTAGGCCAATTGCTATCTTCATCTGAAACAATTGACATCAGTATACTCCTCCCTAATGGTTACTACGCCTCTGCAATTCCAGCATTATTTCTTTCTAGTCAATAAGATAGGTGTCAGTGTACTGTTTGGCAATTCCATGTAGTTTTACTTTCCTCCGACACCTTCTGTTCAGGTTGGAGCACTATATAGGCTTTGCCTCATGTTCGCTACTGAACCACACACATATACAGACATAAATTATCAATTTACATTCAATTTTCATTAAAAAGATATTGAATATATCAAGCTTACCACAATTCATGGAATAATACACAGTTACGTTGACTGGCAATGAATATAGCACAATTTCGATCTGCCGATGTCCCAGGCTTTTATTTAGAAAAATATGCACTGGCGCTCAACGCACTGGTTCTTTAGTAAGTTTATTTGAAAATGTGGTGCTGAACTAACGCTTCTAAAAGACTATATTGGCGGGTCTAACCAATCGAGCCATGTTTACACAAGCGTTTGAAAAAAAGTACTCCTACTCACGTTTCCCTAACAACAAAGAATCAATATTTATAGCCCGACTAATCGTGTTTAGCCTTACATTTATTGCGCTCCAATCAAATCGGATTTAACATGGGGACCTATTTCCCGTACAATGGTGGTGTCAAAATCTTCCACTGAGCGATTCTGATTTTGGGGTTGTCTGACACCCTCACTATTTCTTTTGGCTATAATTTGTTAATTCCTAGACTATTTGCGTAACGTTTAACATATTCTTTGTCAGCAAGTCCTAAGGAACCCAACTATATAAATTTTATGGGGCTAAGGGGCTGCGTTCAAAATATGCATTTTCTTCTACCTCTTGTTCACTTCGAATACGATGTGGTGTCTGGGTACTGTAATGTTTTCAAACGTAAACCAGTATAATGTCATGTTTCCTAATAAGCGTTTTTCAGGTTTTTAAAACCTAACTCTCGTATGGGTAGTGTTTTTTATCACTGTCGATTTGAAAAAAGCTAGTGCTTGTGGCCTTACACGCGTGATGGTAGTAATTGTATAGCGAGACGCGTGTTTAGTGTTGTATGCGTCCCGGCTTTCAGCCCTCCCTTTCTTTCTATCCTAAGTCCATCTGTCTTTCGTTTATGGTAACTTTAAGGCAGTACACGTTTTATTGAAGAAAGCGTGTAGTGATGCAGTAGGCTTTTACTATCAACGTGAAACGTTACAATTTGCAGACGAAGTAGAAAACAAGGGGGATTTCGAGTACAGTCATTGTGACAGCACTGTTCTTTACCATTCTTCTTTCCTTTTATTGAAGTTATTTGTTAGGCTTTACATTTACTTTTTAATTTATATATATGGATTAGAATTTCACACGACAGTGTACATGTTTATATTACCTTTATCTGTATCATAATCTCCGTCTTCGTCATCCCAGCGTGGCGTCCATCTTTGAGTGGTAGTCCGTACTTTAGAGGTGGTTGTTGGTCTCCTCAGAGGAGCTCGTCTTGACACTGGTGTAGAGGTAGCAGCAGTAGTTGTGGTCGTGGTAGAAGTGGTGGTACGTGTACGAGTCCTTCTTGTAACTGTGGTGGAGTACAAGGTCGATAATGATGACTGAGATGTTGGCTTAGATGTCGCAGTCACTGAAGTTTCCGTCACACTGCCGCGTTTTGCAGCAACGCTGCTTCTAGCAACTTCTGTGGTACTTGTGACGTTGTCGATAGTTTCACTATGAAAGAATGTGGTAGATGAAAAGGCAGTCCCTGATGGAAGAGCTGACGTTGGAAATATTGCTTTACTGGGCCTTTCGTCTCCAGAGGCTGTAGATTCAACTTCTGTATTTTCTAAAATGTGCGATGTGGTCGGCGATGTATTTGCCATAGCATTACTCGACCAAATAGACAATTTTGAACGAGGAAAAAGTTCCGAAGCCGACACCGTTTTATCTGATAGAGATAGCGACGGAGACACTAGGATACCAGAATCTTCAGATGTCATGTGCGCGTGTGGTAACTGGGTAGAAATCCTCTGCTCATGTTCTGAGAATGACATCAAGGTAACATTCTGACCCATTTCCTTATATTGACTAGCAAGACTAGTTGTACGTGGGAGAATTTCATGTGTATAAGCAGTGACGCCCACGTCCCACATGGAACTGAATGGCGTAGAAGAAGAATATTCATAAATAGTAGCATTTTCGCGAGAATAATGCACTGTCTCTGAACTCATTAATACATCGTCAGAGGGAGATGGCAAGGGATATATTCCTGACTCTGCAGCAGGAATTGATTCACCTGATGCAAGGATTGAAGTAACCACTTCTACATCACGCGAAGTCACCAAATCAAATGGTGACATTGATGACAATGATGATGACGACGTGAAGTAAGGTGACAAGTGTGGTAATGAATATTTTGTTGCCACCTTCACTGTTATGTAAACCTCTGGAGGTGAAAATGCAGGAGATGGGCTAATAGTTTCTATGTTATCAGGTAATGACATCGTTTGAATTCCGGGTGCATCAGTTTCAGAATCTTGATACTGGGTCAAAAAACCTGAACTAAACTCTAAGTGCCGTAATGACATGCTAGTACCGGGTGCTGATAAAGTTCTGAAAGAAACATATGTCGATGGCGATGGGAATAATAACGATAATGGATCATGCCTCGAGGGCAGCTCGGTTGCTACTGCTGTAGTGTGTTCTATTACAGTACCGCTGCCTGTTGTTGGCTGGATACTTGAATATACAAATGCTGAAGCCGTTTTACGCTGGTCTTTAGGTAGAGAATAGATTTCTGATGAGGAAAGGATTTTTGAGTGGTCGTGCCTAAAAGACAGGTCGGGAGTTGCTGTGGCCAGACATGGTATTAAAGTACCTCGCTCCAACAAGGGCTGGATACTTGAATATGTGGATGTTGAAGCGGATGTAAATTGGTGTGTGAGAACAGAGTGAATTTCTGATGACAGTGTCACCTCTGTGGATGAAGGTTGAGCAAGTATTTGAGGCAACGATGCTGATGTTGATGACAATGTAAAAGATGAGATAACGTTTGCTGTTGATATAAAAGATGACAGCAATTCACGAGCTTGTGACTTCTCGTGTGACGATTTTGGTAAAATATTGAAAGATAATGGTACCACATATGAAAGCGTCTGTGCTAGTGCTGGTGGTATTTGACTCGACCGCTCATGTTGCCCTGTAAAGGTAACATGAAAGTTTGAAGAAGGTTGCATGGTTTGTGAGGACAGATATATAGAAGATATAGCCACGGAATCAACCTGACTTGTGGCTGCAGCTGTTGGTTTTAGCGGACTAAGAGCAGGCGTTGGTACCACAGTATGGTGACCGGCTACTCGACGCCTCCTATTCTGCTTTGTCAAGATATAATTTGACGACGCTACATACCAGCCAATTATACCTGTGTTGATCTCCTTCTGCAACCTGCCGACATCGACATTGTGTTGCAGAACCCTGATAAAATCATCCAAATGTTGTATTGTTGAACCTGGCAGCCACCACAAAATTTCAATATTCTGGCTCAAGATACAAGTCTCATCCGAACCAGGTCCTGCAGAAATAACATGGAATCCATTCTCAACTGCTTTAAGTAGGTAAGTCGACGAGCGCTCAAGAGAAATAGCAGCAACAGGAATGTTCAAGAAATTTGATAAATGAGACACCAAATTTAGTCTATCTCTAGAGCTAATCTCTTCTGCTGATGCGCACAATATTAAACTAGCTACTGCTCTTTCTTCCTCCGAGGAGTAATCTCCGGCCACTGATACCACCTGCAGCACTGTCCACATCCGTAAAGGAGGAAGCTTCAGAAACAAACTCTGTTACAGAATTGGGTAACAGAATCTGGGAAACCAAATATTTGTCCATGGAAGTGTGGAAACGTTTAAATGAAACATATCTTTGGAATCATAACCAATGAGACGGGTAACTGCTCGAATGATCTTGAATACGATTACACTTTGCTTTAATGGTTAGAAGTGTCCCACCTTGGTCTTTTGCTAAAGGCACACCGCTGAGAGATCTGGTTGTACTGTTAAACCAAAGCCAGGATGGAAAGTGATCACCATCAAGCTCTGAGGATGCTGATAGCTGAAAGAAAGAAATAATTATAAAAAAAATATTCAGAGTTGACATCTTAAGATAGGTATTTAAATAATTATGGAATTGACAGCATAATATTTCTTTGATGGAATATACTATGAACCTGTAATATCTTTAGTCCATTGGCTTTTAATCAATGAAACAAGCCTCTCCGTGTTTGCATTGTGACCAGGACTAGCAAAAAAATAACGTGCAGCCATTAGAAGTTAAGGATAAAAGTCAATAGTTTAAACAATTCTTTAAAAAAATTGGTTCCGTTTTTCATGAATCCTTCACCATTGATGTTACTTTCAATGATCAACACACTTAGCATCTTCAATTGGAACTTCTTCATCAACTGACTATTGCACAGAAACTCGTACACCTTCTTGTGGTGGTACTCCAGGCACGGTCGTAAATGGAAAGCAAGTGAAATCTTTTAACACTCTTTGGACCGGAAATTTAAAAAATCGTTTCGAATGTAACGATGACTTTTGAGTAAAAAAAAGCACATTTATTTTTTTAAATTTTGACTTCAAATCAATGTTTTATATTAAGAATACACGTTAACAATTATATACGTGCTACAAAATATACAGCTTTCACTTATTTTGACTTTGAAATTACACGCAGAAAAACGTAAACACCGCATTTGTCCGTCTGCCATTTTGAATATTTTCCGAACAACTTGACTTAACACATCGTAAACAAAATGCAGTCTGATAATGACTACAATGCATCTAGTGATGTAGATTCCTGTTCTGGGGATTATTCAGAGGACTTGGAAACATCCGATGAGTCGGATGGTAAAAATACATGTCAGAGCAAGTCAAATCACCAGCCGTACATGCAAAGGTAATGTTACTTCGTTAACGAAATGATAACAGCTGATTTTGAAAAGCAGTAAAACAGTCGTTTTAGTGGGCTATTGTAGTCAGTATAGCTGCTTTCTGTTTGTTTTTGAAAAAAAAAAGAAATAATAATTTCACCTTTCACAAAACTCATGGCTCCAGGAAATAAATATAAAGTGGGTCCTAGAAGAAAGAAGGTTAGTCAGCAACACAGACTCCTTTCGGCCTTCTCTGTGTTGCATCATACGCCTCCCCGCGAGAGGACCCCCTCCCCCCGTCCCGGATGGCCGTGTTTTATTTTCTGTAATTGACTTGTCCATGTTTGTTGAAGTTTTTTGTGGTTTAAATATTTTACGGGATGGGGTAACCGGACCCATGTCCAACCCTCCTTAGTCGCTTTCTACGACATGCTTGGCAGAGAACAGTGTTACTATTCTTTGCTCACCTTTCGGGCCCCGGTAACACACGGGTGGATATGTCAGAGTATGAGAAAATGGTACAAAATATCAGGTCTAAATAGAGTGGTTATACATTCTCAAATCGTCGTCTTCTATACCTTTTGATAGATATCGGAAAAAGCCACACAAATTGCAATTATGAAAAAAAAAGCTACCATGAAGCCCAACCGTGAGGTGGGAAAGAGGACAAGTCGGAGGAGGGTAAGGGGACATTGGTCATTCAAAGAAGAATCTTGGTTAGTTACGCAGAAAATCAATACGCTGAAGTCGTTTAAACTGAGTTGACTGGGAAAATTAAATACATTTTCGTTAACATTGAAATAAAGTCAACTCTAAGTAATGTTCACCTACAAGACAGGGGAGTGGGGAGGGGGGGGGGGGGGGGAAGAGGAACGAAGAGAATATAAATGAATTTATAAACTTGGGAATAAAATATAACACACAAAGAAAGGTTATTTGGTAAATCAAAGTCCGAAAAGAAAAGAATTATCGTAGACAAAAAGGAACTTACGAGCTTTTAGGTAGAAGAAGATGAAAAATATAAAAAGACAAGAAAGAAAACAAAGATGAAGATGGAACAAGAAGAAATAGTCTGTAAATATGAATTAGCAGAAGAGAAAAAGATAATTATAACACGAGTAAAAAAAAAACAGCCAGAAATTAAGACCAGATATCAGGGGCTTATTGCTAAAGCAGTGAGATAGAAGAACAACCTGATGACTTGCAAACCCTCTGGCTTAAATTCAAGGACATCATAAAGACAGCTGCTGCAGATGCATGTGGTTAAGTCCGACTTGGGAACACGAGAAAGAGGACACCTTGGTGGACAGAGGAAGTCAAAGAGAAAATAAGAGAGAAGAAAATGGCATGGAAACAATACTTACGTAGGAGCTAAAAACACAGCAGGACAAATAGAGAAATATAGAGAATATGTGATACACAGAACAGAAACAAAGAACAAGGTGCTAGCAGCAAAACAGAAGTCCTGGGAATAATTTGGAGAAAAGCTAGAAAAGATGCGCAAGAAAACCAGAAATTGTTCTATAAGACCCTAAAGGACATGAGGAAGGAAAAACAATGCCCTCTCAAATTTATAAAGGACAAGCAAGGCAAATTGCTTACTGCCCCGAAGGAAGTAATGGAAAGGTGGAAAGAATATTTCTCAGAACTCCTTGATGGTGAGCAAAGTCAAGCATCAGAAATGATAACCACTAGCACAGACGAGGAAACTAATGGTGATGAAGATGACATAAAGATGGAAGAACTGAAGGCAGCACTGGAGAAAATCAAGATGGGCAAAGCAGCAGGGCATGATGGTATAACACCAGAAATGGTTAAGTACATGGGAGCATCAGGCGACCTATTACTCTTAAGTGTCCTACAGGCAGCGTGGTGCAACAAGACCATACCAAAGGATTGGGAGATTGCCATCATAACACAAATTTTCAAAACGGGTGACAATCGACAATGTAGAAACCATAGAGGCATATCACTTCTCAGTGTCCCTGGTAAAATCTACTCTAGAATTCTAGAGCAGAAACTCCGACGCCTGGCTGAGCCACAATGTGATGAGGTCCAGTGCGGATTCCGAGCAAACCGAAATTCTCAAGACCTAATCTTCACACTCAGACAGCTGAGTGAAAAGGCCCTTGAGTATAAGAGTGGGATCCATCTTTGTTTCATAGATCTGGAAAAGGCGTTTGACGGGGTCCCCTGGAGCAAACTTTGGGACTGTTTGGCAAGGAAGAACATTACAGTACCTCTGATTCATGCTATACAGAGCTTCTACAAGTCTTGCAGAAATTATGTGAGGACAGCAAACCATAAGTCATAAGAGTTCAGGACCACCACTGGTGTAAGACAAGGTGATATCCTGTCGCCTTATCTTTTCATACTCCTCATGGACGATGTTATCAAGGCATGTAAGGAGAGAACAAGAAAGTATTCAGTGGGGTATTGGAAGATGAGAAAGGTATGTATTTCAGAGCTGGCATTTGCTGATGATGTTGCCCTGATTGCTAAATCAGAGGCACATCTCCAATCGAACCTGCAAGTATGGAAGGAAGAGCTGGAGAAGAGAGGGATGGCCATAAGCAGCTCTAAAACAAAATCCATGGTGATATCACGAGAAGCAAGAAGACATCAGATTAAGCTGGGAGAACAGGTCCTGGTGCAGGTCGACCACTTTAAATATCTCGTAGCTATTGTAGACCGAAAGGGAGGCATCAAAGAAGAGTTGGCCACTCGAAAAGCTGCAGCTGGGAGACTTTTTCAGGCTATAAATCGAGGATTCATCAGCAAGAGAGAGGTTGGTAAGAAAACGAAGATGGCTGTGTACCGCTCCACCTATGTCCCAGTCTTGACATATGGATGCGAGTCATGGGCAATGACTACAACCCACAAAAGCCAGATCCAAACCTCAGAAATGAGGTATCTTAGGAAGGTGGTTGAACTAACAAGAAGAGACATGGTCCGCAACCAGACGATACGCCAAGGCCTAAAATCCCGCCCCCTGCAGACCCAAAGTAGAACAGTCCCAAATAAGATGGTTTGGCCATGTCTGCAGAATGGGAGAAGATCGGCTACCACGACAAGCATGGGAAACAAAGAGCCAGGGATCCAGACCCCCAGGACGATCCAGAGTTCGTTGGGAGGACAACATTAGAAAATCTTTGAAGGACCGAGGACTAGAATGGAACCAGGCCAGGAGAAAGACAGCCGATAGAATAGTCTGGCGATCTCTCTTCCAAACCTCTACACCTCACGGTAGAAGGGGAACGACTAAGTAAGTAAGTATAAAAAAACAAACAGAATAGAAAGAGGAATTAGAAGAATAGGCAATTGTAATAGGAAAGGGAGAGAACTGGGATAGGAATATGTAAGAATAATTTATGAGTAGTGGGACGTAGTTTTAGGTCAAGGTTGGGTGACGAGAAACCCTTGGGAGAACACTCTTCAATGGTCGTCAGCTGAGAGCAGGTTAGAAATTAGACTAACCGTACGACCAGCTGCCATGTTATGGACAGCTGAGGTGCCATGTTGCTTATGGTACTGCTGCAGTGTGCAGAGAAGAAAAGATGACAGATGAAAGAATTCCACAACAGATAGTTTTTCATGTCGAGCTGTGTCCAGTAGATATCTTCAGCAGATATCGTCAGCAGATAGTCAGCAGATAGTCAGCAGATAGTCAGCAGATAGTCAGCAGATAGTCAGCAGATATCGCCAGCAGATATCGCCAGCAGATAGTCAGCAGATAGTCAGCAGATATCGCCAGCAGATAGTCAGCAGATATCGCCAGCAGTTTTATTCTGGTATGTAAACACTCGTGTATTTAGCTGAGCAGATAGACAAGGACAAGTGTTAAAGCAGTGGTTCAGTGTCGGACATATAGGGCAGGTAGTACAAAGAATAGTTTATAGCTACGAAGAAATTACCAGAACTGGTGATGACCCAGACAATACTTCGAAGCAAATTTAACAGATGGAGAAAAGCCCATTAATCAGTAGTGATGTATAGTAGTGATGGGTTGATAGAATAACAGAGTAGACAGCAGAGATCCTGAGCTAATCAAGAGATAATAACATTAGTTCCTGACCAGTGCAGTATGTGATGTAGGAGTGTCATCAATGAAGTCTCATATGTATATTTATTGATAATCAGGCTCGGAGGTAGCCAATTTGTGAATATGTTCATCATCATCAGTTGCCATCTCCACAACGAAGGTTGGCTGTAATGGATCTCCAACGTCTTCTGTCTCTTGTCTTGATGGTGCACTCTGATAGACTCTTTCCTGTCCATCTCTTGATGTTGTCTTCCCACTTATAGCGCTGTCTTCCCCTTGCACGTTTGCCTTCAACTCTCCCTTCTGTTATGGTCTTCTGTAAGGTATTATGCCTTTTTATGTGACCAAAGTATTTTAGCTGCCGAACTTTGACCTCCCTCATTAGTTCTCATTTCATACCTAGATTTTCCAGGACCTCCTTATTTGTTTTCATCTCTTTCCATGAGATACGCCCCATTCTTCTATATATCCACATTTCAAGAATATGTTACTTGGCAACTAATAAAGAACTTTGGTTGTCAGCTATGAGTCGTCAAGTCCTTCCAAGTATTATAATTGGCAGATAATTTGATCTCATTCAGTAGTCATAGGAACAAGGTAGGCCACAAAGGTACGGCGCCTACAATTACAGCCAGCGAACATAAGACAGGAACATTACGGTCATCATTAAGTCGAGAACATACACAAGGGTCAACGTAACAACAATCACACAAGCAAAAGCATCTGGGTTAGAAGTTTGGGTTGAGAATTAATGAAACTATCACACAATAAGGAGATGAAAGAAAATATGTAATTGAATACGAGAAAGCATTTATTCATTCAATGACTACCATTTAGCTGCTGTAAGAGCACAGGCGTTCAACAAATTCATGCCACGTGCTCCTGTTCTGTGCCATCCCCTCATGGTTCTTCCATGTCCTCCTCATCATCCTCATATCTGCCCTTAAGTTCTTTTCTCCTTCTCCATGTCTTTTCTGTCTCGCTCTATCTCTATTACCCTGGGGATTGTAGAATAAAGACTGCCTTGTAATGCTATCAACAAACTTCTTGTTCCATCCATTGCCAGCGTTTCGTTCCCATCTTTTGTTCCACTTGCATCTTTCTGGTTCTCGTCATTAGTTCCGCACTGGTAATCTGTAGAGGAAACATAAGGTCAAGATAGCCCCATAACAGAAACTGCCGCTGAACTGTTAGAGACTTACCTATACTGTCACGTTTCATTTCTTGTGCCATTCCGTAATTTATTTTGTGCTCTACACGTTCTATTTTCCTACCTCGGATACTATTTGTTATTTTCGAGTCATTGTTTACACTTCTTCCTGTAATAATTCGCCATGTCTGTTTACCTGAGCATCCTTGTTGATAGAGTAGAAAGGTTATGTAATATTGACCAACAGTCATGTTGGTAACATTCTCGTGTACCAGACATGGGAGCGCCGGATTAACACGTAGATCGCCCCGCGAGGTGCTTATCCCTGATTTGGCTACAGTGATTTTCTAATTTATCTCGTGAAGAGAACACAACCCAGGTTGTCACGCGATGAATGTTTGTTTGCACAAGTACAGGGCAGTTGTGACAAAACGGGACGGCCCTACCGATCTTTGTTTCTGTCCGACAGTATTGGTACATTTGTGGTACTGATTTTTATTATGTGCTCTCAAGTATCGCACTTTTCTTTCTTTCTCCCTTTCTTTCGTCGTTATTTTTCTGCTAAGTAGCAGATATTTGATTTTATCGATTCATTCGACACGCCTCTCTGTGATGTCACCTGTTGTTACCCGGTCATCCTAGCTTGCGGTGAGCAACTGAGATAAGATAGTAGCCGGCGTGTTTAGATTGAACCGCTGATAAGACGTCTCGTTTGGTAACCCAGATGAGCAGACACGGAGTTTTGCGTACTCACACAACAGATAACGAGATTACTGTCTGTGTGACACGTGTGGGCAGAGAAGTGTAACATAATCGCTTCCGGGCCGACTTGTTATGACAACATTACTTTCTAATAAAGTAATAAGTATTACAGCTTACACATGTTGTCATGTGAGTTCCCCGATCTGTCTGTAAGTTTGTAAACAAGGGTATCGGACATCATATTACCATATATAGGAGAGTTGACCTCTGCCTTACGTGCAAAATTATCCGATGTCGGAATAATTTTGAAACCATCACACCCTATCCGCATGATGTGAAATGATTGGTTCTTTCTGATTAGATTCATAACAACAATGCGTAGGAAGATAGAAATATAGTCTGACCATTTCGCAGTTTTATTTCACTGTAAATTTAACGCTCGCCAAGACAACATCAGACCTCGCCAGAGTGAGGACTAGATTCTTAATTCCCTTTTTGTTAATCGGGCCTTTTATTGGAGAACCAAAAAGGACTTACAAAGCACAGGAAATCTCTACATTTTAATAAGGAACAACGGGACGAGGAAACTGAAGAAACACACGGAGTCAGAGAGGGAATCTATTGTAAAATTAAAGAGCCCCTAGACGAGTGTAAGAGACCGACTCCTCTCTTTTATTCCTCTGAGCAACACGCCTGAGAGCCAAGATTGGCGTAAGTAGTGCATTTTTCATTCTATATTTTATTACTAACATGGGAACTAACTAACTAACTAACTAACTAACTAACTAACTAACTAACTAACTAACTAACTAACTAACTAACTAACTAACTAACTAACTAACTAACTAACTAACTAACTAACTAACTAACTAACTAACTAACTAACTAACTAACTAACTAACTAACTAACTAACTAACTAACACACGCACGCACGCACGCACGCACGCACGCACGCACGCACGCACACACACACACACACACACACATATGTCACGGCATATTTAGAAATATAGATTGGCGACATCGTTATCAGCGGGTTTTGGCAACGCTGATAATTTTTTGAAAAACCGGTTAGTCTGGCGACACCGGCAGTAGAAGATGGAAAGGCGCGAAAGAGACAGTGGACGCTGGGCCTTTGTCAGAGAGTGACTGACATTTTGTGGTTCCCTTCTCATTGCATGTGGAATACGTGTATAGTGATTCAGTCTAGTGGACATAATTGTAATTCTGGAGTGGTTTAGTGTCCAGTGATATTATTGTTTCACCAAGAGCTGACGCTCAGTGACAGTGGATCAAAGAAGAAAAAGAAGATATTATTGTCAGGCCTTCGGGTATAATTTGCCGGTGGAGTGAATTTTCCATTGTGTAGTTTCCAGTTCGCCATTGTTCAGCACTAAGTCTGTATACTTTTATACTGTCATTTGTTAGGAGTATTTTGATATATATATTAATTCGAGAAGTTTCTCGGGCAGTATTTTATGTATTCCATATTGTTTCAGCCGTGTGTGGCTATACTGTGTGTAGTGCTTAATTAAAAGATTAAATTCCCAGCTGACTTCTGGGTGGTCCGTATAGTGTTTATCGCCGTTGCCTATGCTTTTCACAGCGTTTGCGATAGTGAGTTATTTTGGGTCTTCCTGTTTCACGTCAGTGTGTTCGTTAGTCAATGATAGTGTACTGTTACGGTCGAGTGACCTCGTTAACGGCAGTGACCTAGATAGAAGACAGGTCACAGCTTCTCAGTGAAAGATTGTTATTGACAGTTCAGATAATATGTTGACATTGTTTGGGGTTGACGCTGTGTTGGAAAGTTAATTTTGCTGTAGGCTGGCTAGTTTTGTAGAAGGTGTGTCAAAAGGGATGGAATAAAGTGCAGCTGGTGTCTGGCTTTCAGTAGACATATTACAAGGTAGTCTTCACGATTTCTTGGTAACATTCGGGGCTCCCTGCGGAGTAAAGTTACGCGTTCAACAGGGCGGGGAGACGACTTCGGTTGTTGCGCTATCCTGGTTGATACATTGTGACTTTGAGTGTTACCTTAGAGGTGTTAGGAGTTGTTGTGGAATACCTTTGTAAACTTTTAAGTTTACCTAGGCCTACAGGTGTGTTAGGGTGTTTTGTTGTAGGCAAGTTGTCTTGTTCCCGTTACAAGTGGTAGCCATTCAGCCGAATTCCTGGGGAGTTCCTGCTACAACCTACCTACGTATGTTCCTGCACTGCAGCCATCCCGTGCTGTAGAAGAGACTGTGTTGAGCACGGTAGTCTACCTGCAGCAGTGTCAGTACACGTACTGCTCTTCCTACCTGGGAACAGTACCTTCCGGAGATTTTGCCAAGTTTTGTCGCTGTCATACCTCTCTGATGTGCCTGTCCAGTGGAAGCCTATCAAGGCCTCTGTCGTGACCCGGGAAATTTACTGTGCTGAAGTGTGAAGCCTGCTGATCTCAGTGGTCCTGGAGTACTCTGTGCTAAAGACAGCTGGAATCCTGAAGTGCCGCAGTGAAGTGATCCTGACTGGTATATTTTACGTATCATAGTGCCGAAAGACAGTAACGATATTGGCTGGCACATAGACTTGTGGATTTTTGATGCTGATATTTTTCGGTGGACAGTGCTGTGAAAGCATCGTGTAGAACAGTGTAGTCGTCTGGATATTGGTTGCAGTACCGTGCCAAAGGACAGTATTGTACGAAGGAAGGTCAAAAAGTAATGCCTCCTATTTTTTATGTATGTAAATACTGCATCGATGTGCAATTTGTAAATTTAGCAGGATTCCTCAAACACTCTTCTGCACTGTATAGCGTTACCAACCTGTTTCAGTAACAGGTGGCACCACTGTAACAGTTTAAAAATGGCTGCAAAAGACATTCCGTTAGGTTGCTGCAAAACCTATATTGGCCAAACAGGCAAACGACTTGGGGACAGATTCAGCCAGCACTTAAATGACATCGCTCAGCAAAAGTCAACACCAGTTGCTATACACTTCAATGGTCCTGACCACCATGGTCCCATCGACATCCAGGTCACAGCGATCCGATCCTGCTCCTCTGACACTGCCAGCCGAGAACAGCTTGAGAACCGTCTTATCCACCGCATGGGGTGATAAGTGAAGTATATACGATTGAGTAGTGGCATAGTAAAAATCTATAGCAATAGATAATAGTGAGTATCCTGAGTGTACATCATGGACATTGCTAGTTTCATGCGGATAGGCAAGGAAGCTGGGTACATAGGAAAAGAACTATTGGATTATGCCACGGCAGAATTCCAATCAAAAGAGAACCAGAATGCCTTAAGGGATGCTCGAGCTGAAGATATAGAGCTCAAAAGAAGAGAGTCTGAATTACAAGAAAAGAAGATAGAGCGAGAATTGCAAGAAAAGAAGATAGAGCGAGAATTGCAAGAAAAGAAGATAGAGCGAGAATTGCAAGAAAAGAAGATGAGAGAAGATAGAGAATTTGAAGAAAAGAAGATAGAGCGAGAATTGCAAGAAAAGAAGATAGAGCGAGAATTGCAAGAAAAGAAGATAGAGCGAGAATTGCAAGAAAAGAAGATAGAGCGAGAATTGCAAGAAAAGAAGATGAAAGAAGATAGAAAATTTGAAGAAAAGAAGATAGAGCAAGAATTGCAAGAAAAGAAGATGAGAGATGATAGAGAATTTGAATTAGAGGAGAGAATGAGAATTGATAAAGAAATACAAAGAGACCAGAGGTGGGTGCGAGTGGTCAGAACTCGTCTCCTGGGGGGTCTCATCGTCCCTTTAGGCTGCGTCTGCCAAATTTCAATGACAAAATCGATAGTTTAGATTTTTTCCTCGAGAGGTTCGAGGCTGAATGCGTAGCCTGAAAGGCTGACAGAGATCAGTGGCCATCTCTGCTATCGACGTTGCTAGTGGGGCCTGCGATGGAGACTTTTTATAGCCTCCCGCTAGATGAAAGGGCCGATTACGACAAAGTAAAGGAAAAGTTGCTCCGGAAGTTCCGTCTGACTGCTGACGGGTACCGGACGCGTTTTAGAAACGTTTTCTTTCTTAAAAGGGAGGGGGGGGGGGGGGGGGAGTGGTGGATGTCACGGCATATTTAGAAATATAGATTGGCGACATCGTTATCAGCGGGTTTTGACAACGCTGATAACTTTTTGAAAAACCAGTTAGTCTGGCGACACCGGCAGTGGAAGATGGAAAGGCGCGAAAGAGACAGTGGACGCTGGGCCTATGTCAGAGAGTGACGGACATTTTGTGGTTCCCTTCTCATTGCATGTGGAATACTTGTATAGCGATTCAGTCTAGTGGACATAATTGTAATTCTGAAGTGGTTTAGTGTCCAGTGATATTATTGTCAGGCCTTCGGGTATAATTTGCCAGTGGAGTGGTTTTTCCATTGTGTAGTTTCCAAATCGCCATAGTGAGCGATTGTTCAGCACTAAGTCTGTATACTGTTATACTGTCATTTGTTAGGAGTATTTTGATATATATTAATTCGAGAAGTTTCTCGGGCAGTATTTTATGTATTCCATATTGTTTCAGCCGTGTGTGGCTATACTGTGTGTAGTGCTTAATTAAAAGGGATTTCCTATAGAAAGTGTTATCTTCTTGTGTCAACCATTTCATGTTGTGGTCGTATCCTTAGATAATGAGCCAAGTATTAAATTAGCGTCAGTGTTAAATCCACAACAGAAATAGAGGAGTTGACATATATCCCGTGGTAGGGAATTCTCTACTCAGAGAGGAATGAAAATCCACCGAAAGAAAAAGTGGTGTGGGAGGTCATCTGGGGGAGATCAACAGCGCTATGTCTCGACGGATAAGACGTTAGAAGAACGCAGCCAGGAGTCAATCCACAGTGCTGAGTACATTCAAGTTGATCTGCCTGATGATGATCTTGGACGGGAAGAGAGATGCAATCAAGTTTCCACCTGCCAGTGCAAAAAGGCTTTGGGAACAGCTGGACGAAGCCTTGGCAAAGGAGTTGGATAACAACCTGGGGCAGATAGCTATGGAGAGGAAGCTGGAAATCTTCCGCGACATAATATATCTGCACTGTCGCACAGTGTTCGGAGTGAGAGAGGCAAGGGAAGGTAACCCACCACGAAAAAGTAGAAGACAAATTAAAATAGAATAAATCAGGAAACAGAAGAAGCATGCCCGAAAACTTTTCAAGAACGCAGTTGCCACAGAGAAGGAAGGATTACGACAGGTTTGGGAGCACCTGAAAGGCCAACATGATGCCCTTTGTTGAGCAGAAAGGTTGTGCAGGAAGATTCAGATGGTCGCAGAGATGAGCCGCTCAACAGCATGGCAGGCCTTAAATGGTAGAGTAAGCCAGGAGCTGAATTTAACACCAAGCCCCCAACGGTGCAAGAGGTAGAAAGCATTGTCCAGAAAGCTCGGTGCAAGTCAGCTCCAGGTCCTAATGGTGTTCCATATGTGGTGTATAAGAGATGCCCTGAAGTGCTCAAACGACTGCTCCGTTTACTGAAGAATGCGTGGAAAACCCAGCTTGTAAGCAAGGAATGGAGAAAGGCGAACGGAGTCTACATCCCAAAGGAGCAAAATTCCACAGACATCAGTCAGTTCAGGCCAATCTCACTACTCAATGTGGAATGGAAGATATTCTTCTCAGTGATGGCGAAAAGACTCACTACATACCTCCTGGGAAATGGGTACATTGACACTGCCATTCAGAAAGGAGGTATCCCAGGTACACCAGGATGTCTAGAGCATGCCACAATGATCTGGGAAGCAATCCAAAAGGCAAAGTCTGACAGAACAAACCTCCATGTAATCTGGTTGGATCTAGCGAATGCTTATGGATCCGTTCCACACCAGATGTTGTGGCAGGCCCTAGAAATGTATCATGTTCCACAAGAGATTGCAGCAATGCTGAAGATGTATTTCGCAGGGTTTGTTGTCAGATTTTCAACCAGAGAGTACACAACGAAGTGGATTGGCCTTGAAGTTGGAATTGCGATGGGGTGTACCATCTCTCCTATACTATTCGTGATGGCTATGCAGGTAATCCTCAATGCGGCTGAAGGAATGGCTATAGGTCCAAAGCTCGGTGGAATGTGTCACATGCCACCGCTCAAAGCATTCATGGATGACACAACAATTCTGACATCAGATGAACATCAGGCCCCCGGAGGATGTTAGAACGCCTGGATGAACTAGTCAGCTGGTGCAGAATGAGCTTCAAACCCAAGAAGTCGAGAAGCCTATCAGTCAGGAAAGGGAAGATAGAAGAGGACATATTCATGGTTTCCAACCAAAGAATCCCTACTGTCATTGAGGAACCTGTTAAAAGTCTTGGCAGGGTGTACGATGCCTCATTAAAAGACTCGAAGGCAGTGCAACAGACAATAGAAATGACAGACAGAGGGCTACAGATCATAGACCAAAGCAGACTCCTGGGAAAGTTCAAACTGTGGTGCCTCCAGTTCATGTTGATACCGAAGCTGCTGTGGCCACTGCTTATTTATGAAATAAGCACAAGTACAGTTGAGGCTATAGAGCAGAAGGTCAACAAGTTCATGAGAAAGTGGCTAGGGGTACCACCAGGTCTGTCAGATAAAGCACTGTACTGCAAAATGTCAAAACTTCTGCTTCCTTTCAAGTCAGTTGTTGAAGAGTACAAAGTTGGAAAGGCAAGGCTTGCAATGATGCTACGTGAGTCAGCTGATGACGTGGTTAAGTCCATTCAGCCCACACTGAAAACGGGAAGGAAGTGGAGAGTGGAAGAAGCTGTTGATGCTGCCCATGAGTCACTCAAACTGAGGGAGGTAATCGGATACACAAACGAATAGACGGGGATTTGGTCATGGAAACATCCGCTGGTGGTCCAAGGCATCAAGCAAGGAGCGCAGAGACATGGTAGTTCAGGAGATACGAAGAGCTGAGAATGATAAGAGTTTGCAAAAAGCAGTGCAGCAGGTCCAACAAGGCCAATGGACTACATGGGAAGGAGTCCTGCAGAGGTCCTTGACATGGAATGATATATGGCATATTCTTAGGCTCAGCTTCGTTGTTAGATCAATGTATGACCTGCTGCCGTCGGCCACCAACCTTGTGAAATGGGGAAAGTCGGATGATGAGCAGTGCCCCCTGTGTCAGGGGAGGCTGTGGTGAGATCAGTGATACAATTGATCAAATCTTCATTAATATTTAACTAAAGAGTTAAAAAGTAGTAAAAACTATTACAAGCCCGTGTTTGTTGCCCGACATCATCACCTATGCCTGTGGCGAGCTGTATGTCAAAAAGTGTTCGCGCTAAGAAAAATGATAAGCCTATCCCACAACCCGCCCGCGTTTTCGTCACTCCGTCTTGAAAATTGGTAATCGACATAAAACAGTTTGCGTGCGACATACTGATTTCGCTTGGTAGAGCGATAGAAAAGTGGGGGGGGGGGGGGGGGGGGGGGGGGGGGGGGGGGGGGGGGGGGGGGGGGGGGGGTGGGGGGGGGGGCGGGGAGGGAGGGGGGGGGGGGGGGGGGGGGGGGGGGGGGGGGAGAAGAGAGAGTGAGAGAAGAATAAAACATGCTTTTTATGAATCTAAAAATAAACTAATGCATTGTATTGTATCCAAGTCGCTTAGTAACCGAGGTGAAGGCTATTGCGGAGAAATCTTTACTGTGTATTACCCGCTACTTCGTTAGGCTAGACAATGTAACTACGATTCAAATAACCATTGGGAGAAGGGGAAGTGGGGGTAGAACGATACTGAAAGTGAAAGCTTAGAGTGAATTTAGTCATACAGAATAAAGGATGGTTAGAATGATAGAATTAATATTATTACAATATATCAAATCCTCCATAGTCCTTACAAGAACTTAGATGAATCTTAGAAGATAGAGTGTATTAATATTATGGTTCAGAAAAAGAAAAACCAAAATGCATAGAAAAAAACAGAAATGCAAACGGCAATAAAGACTGTCATAAAACTTATATAGGCTGATAGGTAATAGTCTTCTGACCCATAATATGTTTCAATATCAAAATTCGCTCAATTAATAACTAAGATATTGTAGAAATACTATATATTTTAGTACAGTGTGACAAACGGACGATCGTTCTTGCTTATTTTATCGGTAACATTTTGGGACGCAATTTTGAAAAAGAGGCATAGGAGTGATTCAATTTGATTGGTTAACACTAGGAGGAAGGTAGAGGCAGAATTGGTAGTCCAACACTAAACATATTTTTGCATTGGAATAGCTAAGGCAGACTAACCAATGGACTACGAGACACATAGTATGTTTGGGGTTTTGTTTTTGAAAACTAAATTCAAAATTTGGTAGTCGCCTGATTTCATTGGCCAGCCCAAATTGATATTAGCAAAAGCTTACAAGGCTCTTGGCCATTTGAATAGAAATTTTCTGTACCAAAGTACGATGAGAACAGAAGTGTTGATTGTAAAAAAAAAAAAAAATCTAACAGTCTGGACAACGGCAGAGAAACTTAGGCCATATTTGCCAGTCATCGTTACTTGTGTTATATTTCATTGAATTTGTGGTAAGAATGATTTATTTATTAATATGCCTTATTAAAACTGCAAAAAGCTAGATACTGCTATTGGGAAAAGTGAAGGACATGCCGGGAGAAAAAATTATTGAGTCCTCACATTGAATTGTGTTTGAATGTTGCAAATTGTTATGATTCTTATTATAAGATCAGAATATGTTAGCAAGCCTCTGTGTTCCATGAACACTCATCAACATGCCTAGAGCGTTTATAGTTAGGAAAAGAAGAGAAAATCATACAGAAGGAGATGTGTTACTCCACTTTATTGTATTGAAGAAAACTATGTAAAATTACAGTGGCGTATCCGCCATATGGACCTGAGGTGTGGTCACAGTAGGGTGTGAAGTCATATGAATTAGGGGCTGGTGCACTTGTATGCAAAGCCAGGAAAGAACAGAGACCGACGATGTGGACCAGAAATTCAACACCATCTCAACAATATATAAAGAAAGCAGCAAGTCATGCTTGGGATTCCAGGAAAGAAAGAGCCAAGACTGGATAACACCAGAAACGCTAAACACCATAGCGAAGAGAAAGGAAATGAAAAGGAAGAAAACAGAAGCTAAGTCTCCCAGGTTAAAGGCAATATATAGTGAACAGTACAGTCAGCTGGACAAGGAAGTAAAACGTCAAACCCGTGCTAACAAAAGGACATTTCTGGATGACCTTGCAAGACAGGCAGAAGAGGCAGCACTGAGAAATGAACAAAGCACAGTTTATAAAATAACTAAAGCTATCAGTGGAAAACGAGGTGCAAACAACATAACGTTAGTAAGAGACAAGCAAGGAAATCTCATCACCACAGCACGGGGGCAGGAAACAAGGTGGGCAGAGCACTTCAGAGAAACACTGAATAAGGAACCACCAGAGACTCAGCTGAATGTTCCTGAGGCTGAAAGTGACTTAGACGTAAATACAGACATTCCACGAAAAGAAGAAATTATCACAGCTATCAAAGGGCTAAAAAATGGAAAAGCGCCTGGTCACGACAATCTGAATGCTGAGCTATTCAAGACAGACCCTGAACTAGCAGCAGAACTATTAGAACCACTATTTACACAAGTCTGGGAAACTGAGACAACACCAACAGAGTGGAGTAAAGGAACAATTGTCAAATTGCCCAAGAAGGGCGACCTTGCAGACTGCAACAACTGGAGAGGAATTACCCTCCTCTCAGTTCCCAGCAAAATACTAGGCAGGATAATCATCCAGAGAATTTCAAAAGCAGTTGACCATAAACTGAGGAAAGAACAAGCGGGCTTCAGAAAGAACAGAAGATGTGCAGATCATATATTTGCCCTCAGGAACATTATAGAGCAGTGCTCAGAATGGCAGAGACAGCTGTACATTAACTTTGTTGATTTTGAAAAGGCTTTCGACAGCATACACAGGGACAGCCTATGGAAAATTCTGAGGGCTTAATGGAATTCCCAGCCGCATTGTTTCCATTATAAAAAGCCTCTATTCTAACTTTACGTGCAGTGTTGGATCGAGTAATGTAACTTTCGAAGTGAAAACAGGAGTACGACAGGGATGCCCCTTATCAACAACATTATTTTTGACAGTCATAGATTGGGTGATGCGCCAGACAACAGAGGGCAGTCCAAGAGGAATTAGATGGACAACGTTTTCTACACTGGAAGATTTGGAATATGCAGATGACATTGCACTGCTCGCGCATTCACACCAACACATTCAAGACAAAACTGATAGACTGAATAAGTATGGCCAGCAGGTTGGCCTGAACATCAATCTGAAGAAGACAGAGGTCATGACACTAAATGTGGGCAATCCTGAGCCAATAACAGTAAGGAACCAGAAGTTAGAACAGACAGACACATTTACTTACCTAGGAAGCATAGTAACACCTGACGGCGGAACAAGCAAGGACATTAACAACAGAATGAATAAAGCGAGAACAGCCTTTGCTATTCTCAACAACATTTGGAAGTCTTCCCAGTACAGCACAAACACCAAATTAAGACTGTATGAGAGCTGCGTACTTTCTGTGCTTCTCTATGGTGCGGAATGTTGGAGAGTGGCAGGGAAGGAAATGTCGAAACTGTCCTCCTTCCACACAATCTGCCTAAGGAGAATTCTCCGAATCTTTTGGCCAAACACCATCAGCAATCAAGAACTACTTATTCGGAGTAACCAGGAGGACATGCACACCATCATAGCTGGCAGACGCTGGAGTTGGGTTGGCCATGTCCTCAGAAAAGACCCTGATACCATCGCAAGAACAGCTGTGCTATGGACCCCCGAGGGAAAGCGAAAGAGAGGCCGACCGAAGACAACTTGGCGGAGAACTGTGGAGGCTGAGATGCAGAGAATGAACCACAGTTGGGGCACTGTGCGAAGGATGGCCGCCGACCGAGCAAAGTGGAATCAATTTGTTGCTGCCCTACAAGACGCCACCAGGCGTGATGGCCGCTGACTGCTTTGACGGTTGGCGGTTATGGATCAAAGAAGAAGAAGAAGCACTTGTATGCACACGAGGCTGACGCCATCCCATCATGTATAAATAGTTAATAGAAGTCTCAATCAGATGTGAAAAGGCCAGGGTGTCTTTTTATTGCAGAGTTTTATTTCCTGTTACCAGCCGGTGACAGGAAACCTGATGAATATATTTGAAGACAGAAAGTCTCCAGTGAAAGTGTATACTGTCTGCAGTTAGCCAGAAGGAGCTTCTGTGAGCTGACATATTCTATGCAGAGCAGTGTTGGCCGTTTGTATCTACAGAACAGAATATAAGGTGATGTGCCAGTAGCTGGGCCATCTGACAGTTCATCGGGATAAAAAGTGTTTTTCCCCAAAATTAACTATAAAGATAGGGGCATGATGACAACCACAGCTCCTCCTATAAATGACTTACACTATTATGTACTAAAGAACAGTATGTGAAGACACCTACATGAACAATATATTAATATTATTCTTATCGGACAAAGAGTCCAAATTTAGTAATCAGTAGTTGTAAGATATATTTTCCTCATTTTCAAAGACCTGTCCAAAAAAGATTGTAGGACAGGCAGATTAAAAATGTACAAAAAAAGAATTAATTTTCAAAAACTTAAACCACAGACTTATTACTTTACTGTTAGTGTGTTATAGTATGTTGTTTTGATGTACCATCATGTCATTGCATTCCCTAGACACTAGCCACATCAAACACCACACACTAGAAATAAAATACAGCACCGTGTGAGATCTAGAGACGTAGCGTTAGGTATCCTGAGAATTCGTCATCATTTTCGTCAACTATTAGACTCAGGGTCTTACATAGCTTGACCTCACACGGTTGACACAGACAGAACACTCTTTCTTTACTTTATAACATCATAACCTCTCCAGCAAAGTAAATTTGCTACAGAGGCAGACACTCGAACACGTGCTCTCAGCGTGTAAGGTGTCATTAGGGCAAGGGCGATACACTTGGCGCCATAACAAAGTGCTAAATGAGCTTGCTGCAACAATAGATCTGGCAAGGATGAAGGCAAATAGCAAACCCGGGCCGAGCACCGCAAATACATACTTTCTGAGGGCAGGAAAGTCAGCACACCCCAAACCAAGTAAACCTGATAGCAGTTTACTATCTCTTCTTGACTGTGCAAACGACTGGGAGATTGCGGTAGACCTACCTGGACGAGGGGCATATCCAGAGAGTATCAGAAAATCGCGGAGACGGCCGGATATAGTGCTTCATTCTTCAGCAACGCTTCGGGTCATACTGATTGAACTGACCGTTCCATTTGAATCCAGATTAGACGAGCAACATTTGTTCAAAGCGGCCAAGTATAGTGATCTGGCCGTGGATCTGAGACACGATGGGTTCACTGCAAGGGTCATGGCTGTTGAAGTGGGCGCAAGAGGGCTTGTGGCTGCATCAGTGTATGATCTATTGAAACTATTGGGGCTGAAGGGACAGTCGAGAACAAGGGCACTGAAGAGGCTTAGTGAAACTGCCGAAAAGGAATCAGGCTGGCTGTGGAACAACCGCAATGGGCAATGGAAATCGTGACAATAAATGCTGCGGTACAGAAAACACCAGGAATTTTTCTAAGTCCACAATACGCTGAGTTTTTAGGCGTACTAGTGAACGGGCTGTGGCTGAGAGGCGACAGTCGATGTATACTATAAGGGGTGTCAGGAAGAATTTCAGTGGCGAGCGCGCAGTGTCAAGTCTCGTCGGCTTCGCGCAGGTGACTCAGTGTGTGTCCGTAGTTGTGATGTGCTACGGAGCGAACCGAATAATTTGTCTTCTCTTTGTTACTTTCACAATTGCCTCCACGGCTGGCGGAGTTGTGGATTAAAGTTGCTACCATAAGTGAAATAGGTTCATTTTCGATACAAGACAACAGGAGGCTGAGACGCTTGGGAGTCATGACCCAAGTGGGCCCGCCCCCCTTAGAGTGTAAAGGAGTATGTAGGGCCGAAACACTTGTCGGACGGGGGGACTACTTCTGATGATCAGATTGCTTCCTGTTGTATCGCTCTGTAAAGAGTTTCCTATCATATATATATATATACTGAAGCACATTAAAAACGCACCACTATTATATATACTGATGCCGAGAAGCTGGCAAAAAAAAGTGTGGGAATGGATTTTCCCCGTGTTTGCCATGCGGTAGAGAGCGAATGGCTGCTGGAATGGAAAGTGCAAGATTCAGCCCATGGGTGTGTGTACAGACTACATGAAAACGATGAAAGTTACACGTGCAACACGATTCTCAACAGCTATGACCCTGAAAATGTGTACGCGTTGTGGCAGTATACTCGGTATAAAAAGGCCGTTGAGACAAAACACCCAGTGCATGTGCTTGAAATGCCACGACTATCTGAAAACGACCGCCAACGAGCCATTGGTATGTTGGAGACCGGAATGAGCTCGCGGGCCATTGCCAGAAGGATGAATTGCCACCACAGCACTATTGTATGTCTCAATGAACGTTACGGAACCACTGGCAGTGCCCGGGATAGACTTCGGAGTGGCCAACCACGAGTTACTACCACTGCGCAAGATCGTCATATTGTGCTGAGTCACCTAGGGAATTGACTCTCCCGGCAAGTCAAACAGCAAGAGCAATAGTGGGTAGACATGGGCAAGTTTCTCGAATGACAGTCATACGACGACTCAGAGATACAGGCCTTACTGCAAGACGACCTTATGTTGGGCCTAACTTGACTCACAGACATCGTTAGCAGCGCCTGCAATGGGCAGAGCAACATATCAGATGGACTAGACTGCAGTTTAAGGCTGTCCTATTCACAGACGAGAACAGATTCAACATATCCTTTGCAGATGGACGTATGCGGATTTAGCGACGGTGTGAAGAGCGCTTTGCAGATTGCTGTGTCAACCGATTTCGAGGTGGCAGTATTCACATTTGGGGAGGATTCAGTTTTCACCATCGCTTGCCTCTTCACGTCTTCCGTGGAAATGTTAATGCTGTGACATATCGAGATGAGGTTCTGGATGCACTGGTTGCTCCTGCGTTCACAATTTATCCAGACTTGCAGCTTCTCCAGCAGGATAACGCACGTGCATTTTTTGTATTTTTGGTTTTCTCCCTTGCCTGCACAGAATGCAATGAATTTCATAACAATCAAATGTACAAATTAATGACCAGCATGGATTCATAGGAAAATGAATAAAGATTCCAAATATGTAAACTTGTACACACTTATATTTACATTTCACACTCTGTTCCTGGATTATAACAGGTGGTGCGTTTTTTATGTGCTTCAATCTATAAGTATATATATTATATATATATATATATATACGATATATATAAATATATATATATATATAGTATAATATATATATATATATATATATATATATAATATATATATATATATATAATATATATGCTATTATATTTATATATATATATATATTTATATATATATTATATATATATATATATATATTCTTCTTCTTCTTTGATCCTTAGCCGCCGACCGTCAAATCAGTCAGTGGCCATCACGCCTAGTGGCGTCTTGTAGGGCAACAACAATTTGATTCCACTTTGCTCGGTCGGTGGCCATTCTTCGTACGGTGCCCCAACCCCGGTTCACCCCCCGCACCTCAGCCTCCACAGTCCTCCGCCAGGTTGTCTCCGGTCGGCCTCCCTTTCGCCCCCCCCAGGGGCCCAAAGCACAGCTGCCCCCGCGATGGCACCGGGGTCCCCCCCGAGGACACGGCCAACCTAGCCCCAGCGCCCGCCAGCCACGACGGCGCGCACGTCTTCCCGCCCGCCACGAGCAAGCAGAACCCGGCCAGCGATGGCACCCGGCCAAAAGACCCGGTGAACTCCTCCCAGGCATGTTGTGTGAAAAGAGGACAACCTCGACACCTCCCTCTCTGCAACTCCCCAGCACTCCGAACCACAGAGAAGCACAGAAAGCACACAGCCCCGATACAATCCCAACTTTGCGCCCGTGCTGCACCGGGAGGACTCCCAGATGTTGCCCAGGCCAAAGAAGGCTGCCCCCGCCCTATTCACTCCGACGCCGATGTCTCCGCCCGCCCCGCCGTCCGGTGCCACCACGCCCCCAGGCATGCGAAGGCATCCGTCTGTACCAATTGCTTATTCCCTACCGACATGGGCCCAGGGCTGTTCACACCGAGCGTAACGACCTCAGACCTCTTTAAACCGATGTTCAAGCCCACCCGCTGGCCAAACTTACTAAGTCCATATATATATATATATATATATATATTATATATATATATATATATATATATATATATATTTATATATATATATTGTATATATTATATATATATATTTATATATATATATATATATATATATATATATATTACCATGTGAATTTTAATGTGTGAAAATTGCTACAGGACGCCCAAGTCATTTGAGGCTGGCAACCTCAGTATCTAGAATGATGATTCATGAACCATCACTGCATGGGCTTCTTCTTCTTTGATCCTTAAGCCTCCGACCGTCGAAGCAGTCAGTCGCCATTACGCCTGGTGGAAGTCTTGTAGATGGCAAATCTCGGTCGGCGGCCATCCTTCATACAATGCCCCAACTCTCTCCAGCTCTCCGCGCCACAGAGAAGCACAGAAAGCACACAGCTCTGATATAATCCTAATTTTGTGCTTGTGCTGTACTGAGAGGACTTCCAGATGTTGTTTAGACTAAAAAAGGCTGTTCTTGCTTTGTTCATTCTGTTGTTGATGTCTTTGCTTGCTCCGCCGTCTGGTGTTACTATGCATCCTAGGTATGTGAAAGCATCTGTCTGTTCCAGTTGCTGATTCCTTACTGATATGGGCTCAGGGTTGCTCACATTGAGCGTCATGACCTCTGTCTTCTTTAGGTTGATGTTGAAGCCCACCTGCTGGCTAAACTTATTAAGTCTATCCGTTTTTTCCTGGATGTGTTGATGTGAATGTGCTAGCAGTGCAATATCATCTGCATATTCCAGATCTTCTAATGTAGAAAATGTAGTCCATCTTATTCCTCTTGGATTGCCATCTGTTGTCTGGCGGATCACCCAGTCTATGACTGTTAAAAATAGAGTGGTTGATAAGGGGCATCCCTGTCGTACTCCTGTCTTCACTTCAAAGGTTATGTTGCTCTGCCCAATGCCACACGTAAAGTTGGCATAAAGGCTTTTTATGATTGACACTATGCAGCTTGGAATTCCATAAGCCCTCAGTATTTTCCATAAACTGTCCCTATGTATACTGTCAAAAGCCTTTTCAAAATCAACGAAATTAATGTACAGCTGTCTTACTGCATGGGCTGATGATTGCTTTATTGATAGTTTCGTAACGAGAACTAAAAGCATAAAGTAGTTCCAGGTTCCCAATGGAGCAGGGAGGGAAAGATGAAAGAAATGATGTACATTCTAAGAATAATACTTATAGAAGTTTCAAACTTTTCAACGTGTACAAACGGTGTCAAACAGGGATGTGTGCTCGCTCCGACACTATTCAGTATGATATTTGCTGCCATGTTGTCTAACGTTACGCATTGCAGTAGTGACGGCGTACACATCAGATACAGGACAGATGGGAAGCTGTTTAATTTGAGACGATTACAGTCCTCTACAAAGGTGAATGAAACAATGATCTCTGACCTTGTCTTTGCGGACGACTGTGCCCTCAACACCTGCACAGAACTAGACACGCAGAACACTATGAGGAGGCTTTCTGTAGCGAGTGATGACTTTGGTCTTACCATCAATACGAAGAAATCTGAAGTAATGTTGCAACCTGCTCCTGGGAAACCTTACTGTGAACCAAATATCACAGTAAAGAGCCAACGTCTCCAAGTGGTGGACAGCTTCACTTATCTAGGCAGTACCCTTACCAAAGATGCGAATATCGACGCCGAGGTCAACAACAGAATTGCAAAGGCAAGTGCAGCTTTTGGAAGACTAAGAGTAAATGTCTGGGATCAACAAGGAATTAGTGCCGCCACCAAGATAAAAGTATATCATGCAATAGTGCTCACTAGCTTCCTGTATGCCTGTGAAACATGGACAGTGTATAGCAGACACGCCAAGAAGCTTAATCATTTCCACATGAGCTGTCTTCGCAGGATACTCAGGATCAAGTTGCATGATAGAGTACCTAATTCTGAGGTCCTCAACAGAGCACATATCTCAAGCATCTACACATTGCTGCAGAGGGCCCAAATTAGATGGGCCGGACATGTTGTTCGCCTGCCCGAAAAACGCCTCCCAAAGCAGTTGATAGAATTTAGCTGATAAGGCAGAAGGCAAGCGTGCTGCAAGAAAAGTCAGAATGCGCAGCAACACTACTATCGACTCTAACCATGTGTGCCTCGTATGTGGCATGGCCTGTAGGGCCAAAAATAGGACTAATTAGCCACATGAGATCACGGCACAGAGGTCTCACAATTCAACTCTGAAGCTGTCGCCATCTTCGCTTGCGATGGGCAACTATTATTATTATTAAAGCTAAAGGTATTCAGTTTAAATGTAAAGAAAGTTTTATCCAAAGGGATTAAATTTAAATCTCGTCAAGGGTAAACTTTGACATGGGATGGTAGAATAGAAGAGGGGGCACGTATCTATGTGCCGGAAAACACCATACTCAGAACAGCGTTTCGTTTCTATTTCTATTATCAGTTATTGGTGGTACCAGCAAGAAGGACCATTTCTGGGACAAGAAGGGACGAGTGGTTACGCTTTAAGACGGAAGACCAGCTTTGAAGACTCTTCTAGACTTTCCTGGGAAGCTTCTTCTTCTTCCTTGTTCGCCCTGAAAAGGACGGTGGTTGCGTTGTGTCTGTTTACGCCTAAGCTGTGATATCTGCACCTTTTGGTCGACACATCCGACTTCAGCACGGCATTTTTTAGGGACCGGGTTTGCCTTCCCATTTCGATCCGCACTCGCTCAGCCAGACTGCACTGCTGCAGACTGTTTCCAGGACCACCACGTGGAGGTGGAGTGCGGTCTTGACCAGCTCTGGTTCGCTGGTCCTGATGCAAGCAGTACAGCTATGGGTCGCTGACTGCATTCACTATTGCTGCATCTTGGGGTCCCAACCTGGGAAGCAAACTTCACCCTACGAACCATGACCAGAGACGAGTGAACGCAGTGTACAGAAAACCAACTCGTCAGGAGGAGGAGAATCAGAATCGCCACTGGCAGCTAAGTTAACTCAGATGCTGCCACTTGAACCTCTAATCAAAAACCATCACCAGAGTGATGAAAACTTTATTTTGTAATTAACTATTATTCCTTTCTGTTAAACCGTTAAACTTAAAGTGATTATTAAATTTTGTTATTTGTAATTATACCAATTTAACTTCGATTCAATCATTTTAAATGTACTACATGTTTGTCTCTGTCAAAGTTACTAAACACACACTCTAAACAAAGCGATATTGTAATAGTAATTCCACTGATTAACTCAGGGGTGTTTAACGAGGAATACAGTAAACCTCAGCTTCCCCATTCTTCACAAACAGTTTGTCGGCAGATTCCGAATTTACGTGCTCAGCAAATGCCCAAGCATTGTTTTCGCTTATTGAATAAAAAAAAAAAAGACTTTTTGAATTTGGTAGAATTGTTATTACCCTTCTATTTACACATCTGCCAAGAGTAATCTTGTGCGCAGGTAGACAACTTAGAAGCCACTATTAGATACTCTTGAGTTTTGGCCACTGTTGGACCACTATTGCAAAGCAGGGGAGGCAATACCGTCACAGCAGTAAATTATCCACTAATTCTTACCATCTGGGCCAGGATTTTCACAGTCTATTTCTATTGTCGTGCAGACAGGAGCACACAATGTATTTTAGAGAATATAGTTAAACTAGTAAAAACCCGTCAAACTTGACGGGTTTTTAATTATAGTGTGCTGTGTCGTTCCCGGATGAGCAGAGAAAAGTACATCCTTAGAGTGTATTTTGATTTCTTTCCATTATACAGTGTAATTAAACTGTTCATGAACACCCTCATTTGAACGATTTTCTTTGTTGATTGTAACTATTTTCGGGAGAGCATATATAATGGAAACAATACAATTTTTCAACAAGGTTGCATTCCTCAGCTGTGACCAACGTACACACGGCGAGAATTATGTTATTTTAGATTCATTTTAAAAGTTCTTTGATGATAACATTTTGTGTGAAAGTGCGTGGATTGTTTTCAAAGAGTGTTCCCTGATAATTAGTGCTTTTAACAAAAACTTTAAAGTTTTCATGATTTGTACATCGGGTGAGGCTAAAAAAGGCTGTTCTTGCCTTATTCATTCTAATGTTGATGTCTTTGCCTGCCCCGCCGACTGGTGTTACTATGCATCCTAGGTATGTGAAGGTGTCTGTCTGTACCAGTTGCTGATTCCTTACTGATATGGGCTCAGGGCTGCTCACATTGAGCGTCATGACCTCTGACTTCTTTAAATTGATGTTCAAGCCCACCTGTTGGCTAAACTTATTAAGTCTATCCGTTTTTTCCTGGATGTGTTGATGTGAATGTGCTAGTAGTGCAATGTCATCTGCATATTTCAGATCTTCCAATGTAGAAAATGTAGTCCATCTTATTCCTCTTGGACTGCCCTCTGTTGTCTGGCGCATCACCCAGTCTATGACTGTTAAAAATAGAGTGGTTGACAAGGGGCATCCCTGTCGTACTCCTGTCTTCACCTCAAAGGTTAGGTTGCTCTGCCCAACTGTTGCGTGCATATTTTGACGCACATATTACAAAAATCGATATGGCTATTTAATATGGAAAAAATATAGTCATTCATTCATTTGTGTATGAAAATGCTGTCTATGGTAAAGCTAGATAATTCATGACTGATTCACACTTTTGATTATAGGAGTAATCGTTCTTAATATTGATCCGGCGCATGGATATGACACCCATGTCCGTACTTATTTGTTAGGGCCAGAAAATATATTAATTTGCTTATTATGTTTATGGCCTGAATTCATATGTATTACATATTATTAGTACAAGTAGAATCAGTCCTATATTGTATATTTTTTGATGGGTAGGCAGGACTATATTCTTGTTATGCCGCTCTAGCGGAAGTAGGAGTTGTCTTGACTAGTCGTGATGAGTTCCGAGGTACCGTTTACAATGGCGGTTACGCATTTTCCAGGGCTGGTAGATTCTTCAGTAAAAATGATTTACGAAGTGGTTTTTCTTCTGTAGGAGATTGTGTCTCTACTAGAGCTTGTGTTAGAGACTCTCCTAATGTACGGTACCATGTATGATTCGGACTCCAGGTAATTCCAGACCCTATTTTTGATGATCTCATGTCGGTTAGACCTAGCTGGAATATTATGCTTCGCAACGCTAGGGTCGTGTTTGTATCGACAAAGAGAACGGGCTTCCATACAACAATTATGTCTACGTGAGGTAACTGGATTACTGTAGAAACTGTATGGAGAAACTTTAGGAAATCATTCATATGTATTTCGAATTAACTTTGGCTTATATATATACCCTCCTGTGAGCGAGTGAGCGACAACTCAGGAAGGCGGCCATGTTACATTCCTGTCATCGTATTTTTGAATCACTGTCCAAAGAACGGGGCATGTATCTTACTATTCGGACAGTGGCAAGGAGATCTCAATTTTGATAGAAACCCCCTTCCATGGTTTCATAATATGATATAAACTGTGAACATAAAGCAACTTTAGTTACTTACCGATCCGCCTTCACTGACGCGCTTAGTCAGATAGGGGATGCGGCCATTATGTATCATGACATTGGAAGCTATTGATGTACTACCCATTATTTATGAATGTGTCATGACTTGGGATCTACTATGTATGCCTGCAAATTGATGTGTCAACCTGTATCCATGATTTACTCGTTATGTCCCAGTGTGTGCGTCTAAATAAACTGTGTAAACAAAGATTCCAGCAGTCTGCATTGGTGCCTTGTAGACACAAGTGTATGAGTGTTTAGATTGGTCAGAACACGAACAGTACACCATTCGCGTTAATCACACTCTACACTTCTACTCCATATATACACCATCCTGCGTCGGTTGAATTGACCAAGTTTAGGGCCTGCTTCCCCTGGAGCCTTAGAGGGAAACTACTGCTTACAGCTGCCTTTGCCTTCCCTAACTCAGGACTAGGGTGAGTTACCCATTTACAGCTGGATAGACTGGAGCATGCCTGATCTCAACAACTCTGTACACTACAATGGACATATACAGCAGTAACACCATACACCACCCTTCTTTACACAGAACTTTACAGTGGTGAGCCAGATCCCTGGGTCCAGCCTACGCAGTTTTGTTGTGTTGAGAATCACATTTTACAGTTGCAAGAACATTTGTTTGACCACATCAACACCAGTAGGACAGCTATACAATCAATGTCAGCTTGACCTGTTCTGACAAATGTAGCAATATCTGGGTCAGCACTTGTTGACATTTGGCACAGTACAGTCAGGATTCTAAACTAGTGATTGTTTATCCTGCTGAAATAGAAGAGCAATGTTGAACTTAAAGTGCAAATTTCATCGTTGGATCTTCTTATGTGCTCAAAAAATTGAACAGTGTAACAGTTAGAAAGCAAATCTATTACTCAATAAAGTGGTAGTCTAATTTGTTAAAACTGAGCAAACAGTACAATACATTACAACTGCAACACATTTATGACTTATATGTATTTATGTTTATATATTATTTGTTATATGAGTGATTGTTATGTGTTTGCGGGCCTGGATGGGAGGTGACTAGAACAGGAAATACCAAGTGATATTGGTCTTGTTCTGGCGTTCTATAGGGAGCAATTTCTTAATTGAAATTTGCATGCAACATAGTTTGCAAATATTTGGTTAGCTGTGACGACTGTGTTCATATTTGTATTTGTAACATTTTTCTGTTCTTTATTTTTGTTTGATTTGTTTGTATAATTGTAGGTCTCATCTTTCCTTTCATTTCAGTTCTTTACACCCTATGTTTATACACTGTGGCGTTATTTGTCTTGTTATCTTATTGCAGTTATCATCACGGTTTCTGTGATCATTTTTTTCATTTCTCCTATTTAATTTAATTTGATCTCTGCAAATGTTTTCAGATTGTCTTTTCTTGTTTGTCCTTTGTAATGTCTTTAGTTGACATATGACATAGGAGGTATAGTTGAATACACTTATATTATAGTACAGATCAGTACTTAATGATTATTATTGTTATAAAACAAAGTGTACAAGACCTGAGTAAGGCTTGTCTCCCAAAGTGATTGGTATAGGAAATATTATTTTCCACAGGTACTCAAGTGATCATTGATTACATTAAGGTATACAAGACCTTTATAAGGCTTGTCTCCCACAGTATTTGAGATATACAGTTATTGTTTCCCACAGGTACTCAAGTTATCATTGGTTATTATAAACAAAATAACCATACAGGTTTTTTCACTAAGACTAAGTCTATGATATAGACTTGTCTCCCATTAAAGTGGGATAAGGTAATTTGTTTAATTTTTCAGGTTACTGATCTCACATTATCAGACATGATGGATGTTGTACATCATTTTCTTCAGGAAGGAAGAAACAAATTACATTTATTTGGTGAAGACTGTGAGGATTATGCCACAGAGCATTTCCTACTTCAGGCGAGTGATGATCTTAGAGAATATGCTAGGTATAATTATAAAAACGGCTATTCAACAGAGAAAGCAGTGAGACTTTCTACGTTTATATCTACTGTTTTTTGCAAGGAAGCTGAACTTACGACTCAAGGCAGTAATATTGTTACTTTGAAAAAAACCATAAATGAGCTTCAGGGTAAAAATAAAGCTCTTACTGATGAGCTACAACAGTTGAAAATGCAGAATGAGAAGAAGTTCTCAGAAATGGATTTTGAGAATACTATATTGAAGAGTAAAGTGACAGGATTGATAGCTGATAATAGGAAATTTGGTGAATTCTCTCTTAGACAGAAAAAAGAGTTAGAAGATGAAGTTACCTCATTAAAACAGATGATGGATAATCAGGTAGATAAGGTGAACTCTTCTACGCTTGATTTAAAACTACTTTGGAAGATTATAGAAACATTAGCTCTTCCTAGTGAGAATAAATTGAGACAATCTCAACTGGAAAAGGAGAAAAAAAAAGTTAGAAGTTGAAGTCAGCTTAATGAAGAACAATCATCTTGATAAAGAACAGTCTCTTAATAGTGAGCTAAAGCAAGTCAAAATGGACTGTGAGATGTTAAAAATTAATGCCCAAGAACGGGAAAAGTCCTATAATAAAACACTTCTTGGTCTCTTGCATGATAATAGTAATCTCGAGAGCCAACTTAAAGAAAAAAATGCAATATTCCCTGAGAAGGATATGGTTGTTCCTGGAGAGACTGAAGCTAGAAGACATAAAGATGACTTACATAAAGCAAACTTAGAACTTGCTAGTGCGCAAGAAATGTGTCGCAAAGTACAACTTCAGGCCGGACAAGACAAGAAGTCTTATGAAGAAACAATTCTGGAGTTGACACAGTTAAGAGCGATGAAGGAAAACGATAAGAAGGTTGATGAACTTAGTCATCATAGTGCTATGGAAGCACTGAAACTTGAACTTGTTCAAGAAAAGGCTAAGGTTTTAGAGACTACATTTCAGATGACAATATTGAAAAAGGATCTTAAAGATAGTATTGCTAGAGAGAACACTCTTGTATCTCAGTTACGTGTTACAAAGTTAGATTATAACTGGGAAGTGAGAACTAATGAGAAAACTCAGAAAGCTTTTTCTAGAGAGAAAGCTTTGGCAGAAGTGGAAGTTACAAAACTTCGTAAGAGGGTCGACGGTTTGTTAGATATTGTTTTGAACAATAAGATGTTGTCTAATAATAAAGTGGATAGATTTCAACATAAATCTGATGTTCAACGTGTTACTAATGCAAAGAGCCAGCCTCTTGCACTCGATGCCATGGTAACACTAGGCAATATGTGAACAAATCTTTTCGTGGAAAATATGGTTTCCCACGAAATAACGATACTGCCTCTAATGGGAGTTGGCGTGAGGCCGACAAAAGTAAATCAAGTGTCAGTCTTTTGGATCACGGTGAGGACTTTGATAAATGTCATGACAAGATTCCTCAGAAAAAACCGTGCATCAACTTTTCAAGGTTCTGATAAGTTGATAAAAGAAAACAAAACGGTTAGTACACATCGTACTCAGCCCATGCAGTACGATCCATCTGTTAAGCACATTGCCACAGGCAAAAATAACAACAATTGTGCTAGAAAAGATAATCATAATTATGAACAGCGCCAAGGGCGTTCATCGCGTGTTAATTTTCATTTTTCACGTAATGGTTCTTTTTCAAAGAACTGGAAGCAATTTGATGTTGCTCAACATTATAATTCCACTAACTATAGGAACTTCAATAGAGGTTGCCAACCTTATGATAATTATTTTTTTGGACAACAAAACCCTACTGATAGGAATTTTGATCATAAGGGAAATAATAAGTACAATTATGGTAACTTAAGTTCAAATAAGAGAAATGGTCTCAACGGAGATCATAATTTGGATAGATCTCGTTACGACGATAGATCTCAATATGAGTCCACTTAAGTTTATTGTCACATGATTCATAACTGTTATACAACTTTGATATAGTTGTTCCTATGTTGAAATGTGTACACATAGGTAATATCATATATTGATTGTAACACTACTTAGCGGTTCATTGATATTTATTCACCGCTGATCTTTTAATGTTTTTTTTTCGTCTTTGATGATCATGATGTTAAGATATCTTAGATGAAATTTATGTATAAACTAATGTACAAATTGTGTCATTGCTAATATTGTAGTATGCGTTGGTGACACCTCTCTGGAAATATTTATACTTAGAGAAGTACTTTCTCTAAGGTCATAAAACTTATGCTTATCATCTGCGCATTGTTATTGGTGCGTTGTGAGCCTATTGTATGTTGCTCCTAGATGTATTTCAAAAAAAAAAAATGTATCATTTTTTTTTCCCGAGGGGTTTGGTAATCTGTTGCGTGCATATTTTGACGCACATATTACAAAAATCGATATGGCTATTTAATATGGAAAAAATATAGTCATTCATTCATTTGTGTATGAAAATGCTGTCTATGGTAAAGCTAGATAATTCATGATTGATTCACACATTTGATTATATGAGTAATCGTTCTTGATATTGATCCGGCGCATGGATATGACACCCATGTCCGTACTTATTTGTTAGGGCCAGAAAATATATTAATTTGCTTATTATGTTTATGGCCTGAATTCATATGTATTACATATTATTAGTACAAGTAGAATCAGTCCTATATTGTATATTTTTGATGGGTAGGCAGGACTATATTCTTGTTATGCCGCTCTAGCGGAAGTAGGAGTTGTCTTGACTAGTCGTGATGAGTTCCGAGGTACCGTTTACAATGGCGGTTACGCATTTTCCAGGGCTGGTAGATTCTTCAGTAAAAATGATTTACGAAGTGGTTTTTCTTCTGTAGGAGATTGTGTCTCTACTAGAGCTTGTGTTAGAGACTCTCCTAATGTACGGTACCATGTATGATTCGGACTCCAGGCAATTCCAGACCCTATTTTTGATGATCTCATGTCGGTTAGACCTAGCTGGAATATTATGCTTCGCAACGCTAGGGTCGTGTTTGTATCGACAAAGATGACGGGCTTCCATACAACAATTATGTCTACGTGAAGTAACTGGATTACTGTAGAACTGTATGGAGAAACTTTAGGAAATCATTCATATGTATTTCGAATTAACTTTGGCTTATATATATACCCTCTTGTGAGCGAGTGAGCGACAACTCAGGAAGGCGGCCATGTTACATTCCTGTCATCGTATTTTTGAATCACTGTCCAAAGAACGGGGCATGTATCTTACTATTCGGACAGTGGCAAGGAGATCTCAATTTTGATAGAAACCCCTTCCATGGTTTCATAATATGATATAAACTGTGAACATAAAGCAACTTTAGTTACTTACCGATCCGCCTTCAATGACGCGCTTAGTCAGATAGGGGATGCGGCCATTATGTATCATGACATTGGAAGCTATTGATGTACTACCCATTATTTATGAATGTGTCATGACTTGGGATCTACTATGTATGCCTGCAAATTGATGTGTCAACCTGTATCCATGATTTACTCGTTATGTCCCAGTGTGTGCGTCTAAATAAACTGTGTAAACAAAGATTCCAGCAGTCTGCATTGGTGCCTTGTAGACACAAGTGAATGAGTGATTAGATTGGTCAGAACACGAACAGTACACCATTCGCGTTAATCACACTCTACACTTCTACTCCATATATACACCATCCTGCGTCGGTTGAATTGACCAAGTTTAGGGCCTGCTTCCCCTGGAGCCTTAGAGGGAAACTACTGCTTACAGCTGCCTTTGCCTTCCCTAACTCAGGACTAGGGTGAGTTACCCATTTACAGCTGGGTAGACTGGAGCATGCCTGATCTCAACAACTCTGTACACTACAATGGACATATACAGCAGTAACACCATACACCACCCTTCTTTACACAGAACTTTACAGTGGTGGCCAGTGTGGGACCACAAACAACATGTTACAGTGATTGATAGTGGAGCTTTACAGAAGATTACACAGCACTTTACACCAACACTACACATAACGTTGGCATAGAGGCTTTTTGTGATTGACACTATGCAGCTTGGAATTCCATAAGCCCTCAGTATTTTCCATAAACTGTCCCTATGTATGCTGTCAAAAGCCTTTTCAAAATCAACGAAGTTAATGTACAGCTGTCTTTGCCATTCTGAAAAAAAAAACCAAAGTATTTGTTTTATACAACACCCACGCCGCGCAAGTTGCACACCGTGCGTTGCGTACATTTGTTTCTGTCGCGAGTTACTATTTTGAGTGAGACCGACCGACGTAACATACATCGGTAATTATGTTAGTTGGGAATACTCGCGTAAGGGACATTATTTAAAGGGACACAAAACTTGCCATTAACAGTTGTAGGAAAATGTATAATTATTTAATGTTTTGTGCAGCATTTTTTTGTAACTACCTAGGTTTCTACAAACGACAAAATTTTGTGCTGAAAATTTTCTTAGAAGCGCATATTTGTTTATAGATTTCTATTAAAACCTTTACATATTACAAATTTATACAGATTTTAAACACCTTACTGTCTTTATACTTGCTTCTAGACGTGTTACCCTTTAATGTTTCAATACCGTGACAGAATAATAAATTTGTGAAATATATTTTATCTAGAGGAGAACGGCATTAGCAGTTCCCCGAAAATCAATGGACATGAAAGGTTACTATATAACCACAGATGTGACATTGTTGGAAGATGGGATACGTTTACTTTCAAGCGTTTTTCTTTAGCTGGCATTAGAAGATAATGAAATGACATTCTATATAGAATATTACAATAGGAGGGGAACTGGTCATCAAATAAAGTTACACATCAGATACGTGTTACAGCCCTCTACGTTCTCAGCCCCCTTAAAGGGAAGGGATGCGTCACATTGGTCACGACTCTCAAGTAACATCATCATGTTGAATTGATCAGTAATAGGGCAATAATTTATCAACATTTGTTTTGTATTGATCAACTATCATCATTCAGTCTTCCCACTGAGAGCCGGTCACTGCAGACTCAGATATCATCAGTTCAATACATTAAATCTAGGACAGACAACTTTATTTTCAACGGGTAAAGAATTGGGCACGTAGCCTCGTCTAAAATTCTGCCCTTCTCTCTCTCTCTCTCTCTCTCTCTCTCTCTCTCTCTCTCTCTCTCTCTCTCTCTCTCTCTCTCTCTCTCTCTCTCTCTCTCTCTCTCTCTCTCTCTCTCTCTCTCTCTCTCTCTCTCTCTCTCTCACACTCCTGTGTCCTTTCATTGCCACATATATAATGAATATCTGGAATATGCAGATGACATTGCACTACTAGCACATTTACATCAACACATCCAGGAAAAAACGGATAGGGTTAATAAGTATTGCCAGCAGGTGGGCTTGAACATCAATCTAAAGAAGTCAGAGGTCATGACGCTCAATGTGAGCAACCCTGAGCTCATATCAGTAAGGAATCAGCAACTGGAACAGACAGATGCCTTCACATACCTAGGATGCATAGTAACACCAGACAGCGGAGCAAGCAAAGACATCAACAACAGAATGAACAAAGCAAGAACAGCCTTTTTTAGTCTAAATAACATCTGGAAGTCCTCTCAGTACAGCACAAGCACAAATTTGGATTATATCAGAGCTGTGTGCTTTCTGTGCTTATCTATGGCGCGGAGAGCTGGAGAGTTACAGAGAAGGAAATGTCGAAATTGTCCTCTTTTCCCACAACATGCCTAAGAAAAATTCTCCGAATCTTTTGGCCGAAAACCATCACCAACCAAGATCTGCTTACTCGGAGCAAGCAAGAGGACATGCACACCATCATAGCTGGCAGACGCTGGAGCTGGGTTGGCCATGTCCTCAGAAGAGACCCCGATGCCATCACAAGAACAGCTATGCTATGGACCCCTGAAGGAAAACGAAAGAGAGGCCGACCAAAAACAACTTGGCGGAGGACTGTGGAGGCTGAGATGCAAAGAATGAACCAGAGTTGAGGCACTGTACGAAGGATGGCCGCCGACCGAGCAAAATAGAATCAATTTGTTGTTGCCCTACAAGACGCCACCAGGCGTAATGGCCACTGACTGCTTTGACGGTCGGCGGCTAAGGATCAAAGAAGAAGAAGACTATTTCTATGATATCCATACACAAGTGCTTATTTCTAAGACTGGGGTATTGCTTTTAAGACCAGAACTCTTGACTGGCATAATATCCTGGTATCTGATACACCTGGATATCCATCTACTATCAACTATAAAATACTTACATATAAACTTAAAAAAACCTCTAGTTAGAAGGGATTTTGCTTAATTCTCATTGAGGGTAAAGTTTGAGGTAGACTGGAATAGGAGAAAGGGACCCATAACTATGTGTTGGAAAACGCAATACTCAGGAGAGCGTTTTGTTTCTATTCTTTTACCATAGTTGTTACTGGTACCAGTTGAGGGTACTATCTCTGGAACAAGAAGGGAAAAGTGGCCTGAGCTTTAAGACGAGGGACCAACTTCGTGGACACACCATTCCCAAAGGATTCCGGTGTAACTACACACCATACTAGTCCAGTGTTGTTCTATTAGGGGGTACCTCAAGGAGGAGTAATTTCTCCAACACTCTTCTTTGTTTACATCAATGACCTGGTAAAAGATCTCCCAGCTGGAGTGAAAGCTGCCTTATATGCAGACGACCTAGTACTCTGGTGCGCCGATGAATACGTCACCACAGCAAATTATAGAATGCAGCGGGCAGCAGACAGGCTAATGTCATGGACAGAGAAATGGCTTATTACAATAAACACAGACAAAACCTCCACAACACGGTTTTCCCTCTCCCCCAAGGACAAAGCAGCTAACATACACATAGGGACAACCATGATCAAAGAAGAAAGCTACCCCACCTATCTTGGGGTGACATTTGACCAAAAGCTTACATGGAATAAGCATATTGAAAATGCAGAAGGAAAGGCCCGAAGACGACTAGGCATACTCAGAAAACTAGCAGGTACCAACTGGGGAGCAAATGAACGAACTCTAAAGAAGATTTGTAATGGAGCAATACGACTACACTTAGAGTTCGGCACAACAGCATGATCATCAGCTGCTAATACACATCTGCAGTCATTGGACAAGTGCAAAATCAAGCACTCAGGCTCATTACCGGAGCCATGAAAACTACGCCAATATCAGAGATGCAGAAAGCTGCTAGACTACAGACATTGTCCTGTAGAAGAGACACCAAAAGCATGATCCAGATGGAAAAGTACAACAGTATGCCAACGCACCCAATGAAGGCAAGACTAGATGATCTGGCATTGGGAAGTCTAAAACGTAGCAGCTTTGTCCACCGGGGAAAAAGACTTAAAAGACAGCACCAAGAAGACCTATCCATGAAGACAACACCGCTGAAGCACACCCTATACCCTGTACCATGGGAACAGACCAGCAGTACCCTCCAGATTAATTCATCAATCAGTGGTCTCACAACAGGATATGAGTATAATTATCTGCAAAAACGAACTGCTACATTGAGTATGATCCAAGAAAGTTATCCCAAACAATCATGGATACATGCCTACACAGACGGATCAGCAACTAATGCTGTTAGGAATGGAGGTGCCGGTATCTTTATCTCATATCCTGACAACCACTATGAAACTAGGCACATTCCCACTGGTAAATTCTGTTCCAACTATTCAGCTGAGGTTCAAGCTCTAGAGCAAGCTGCAAATATGATTTATAACACAAACTCTGACTGCCAGCAGCTAGTCATCCTCACAGATGCACTGTCTGTACTAAAAGCTCTCAAGAGTGGTAAACTCCCGCATCTGAGAAATGAACTAAGCAAGGTAGCTGCCAAAGAGCGAACCATACTTCAGTGGGTACCATCCCATTGTGGTGTACCCGGAAATAAAAAAGGCAGATAAACTTGCTAAAAAGGGAGGAGAATGTGAAAAAGAAGATAATGAAATCACATACTTTGCGAAAAAGAGAGCTATCCAGACTATCAGAAGAGAACAGAATTAACCCAACGACGACTACCACACTCGTGACTGGCAGGGACAGATCACAATTTTTCGCCTCAGGACAGGGCATAATAAACTGAATAAACACATGCACAAGCTACGATTGTCTGCTTCACCACTGTGCACATGAGAATTAAACGAACAAACTGCTGAGCATGTTCTACAGGATTGTCCTCTGTACGACCAGTTAAGAAAGATATACTGGCCTAATGACTCAACACTAAACTCAAAGCTGTATGGAGCTAAAGAGGAACTCCAGACAACGGTCGAGTTCATCATGAGAACTCGTCTGACGGTGTAAACATCAAAGATGCGATCGCAAGAAGACGAAGAAGTGGACACACCCTGACACTTCTGGGAACGTGCTGCGCCCTACAACCTTGACCAGCGACGAGCGTGATCAGTCTACCAAGAACCAAAACCATCAGAAGGAGCATAAAGCCGTCACTGACAGCTACGCAACACATAAAAAGCTGCCAAGTGACCTCCTTTACACATTTCTATCCCATCACAACAGTGATGATAAACTTTTTTTAAAATAAATAATTATTCATTTCTTTAAAACCTTGTTAAAACCTAAATGACTATTAAATCTGTTATTTGTAAATATACAGATTTAACGTTGATTTAATCATTTTGAATTTATTGCATGCTTGTCTCAGCCAATTTACTAAATACACTCTAAACAGAGCTATACCAGAATAATAATAATTCCACTGAGTAAATCAGGGTGGGGGCTTGAACGAGCTGAAATTAATAATTGCTTAATTCTTCATAAAAGGCGGCGGACCGATATAAGTTAACGATTGCCCTGCCAATGCAGCATTGTTCTTGACTTCGGAAATATCTTTTGAATACTCCCTTGAGATAGAAGCATCATTATACTTCTATCTACAACTCTGCCAAGAGTAATCTTGTGCGAAGGTAGACCCCTTTGAAGACCCATATTAGATTTTCTTGAGTTTTGGCCACTACTGCAAAGCAGGGGAGGCAATTCCGTGACAACCAACTTCCTCAGATATTTTATTTGAGGTTTAGAGCTGCTTTTGTTTTGACTCGCATCCATAAAGCAAGACTAGAACATAGGTGAACCAGTACACAAATATCTTCGTCTTCTTGCTAATTTACCTTTTGCCGAGGAATTCTCTATTTATGACCTGAAAAAAGTCTCCCAGCTGCTACTCTTCGGGTAGCTAACTCTTCTTTGATGCCTCCTTTCCAGTCTATGACAGCTCCAACATAAAATGTAAAAATACTACGTTAAAGACCTAACAAGGCAGAATAATAAAAACAATGGAAACAAGACATTGCAGAAAGATGCTTTAAGTAACGTACAATAGACCACCTAACTGTGCGCTGTATCATAGACAAGATATGAGCCGATATAACAATTTACAGAGTCCATACAAAGATTTAAAAACACAAAACAAAGACCGTATACAAATTTAGCACAGTTCGCATAAAAGAGGTCATATAAATTGTATAAAAAGAGACCATATAGAGAATAAAAAACAGAGACCATATAAAGTTGTAAAAGCAGGACCATTAAAGATTTAAACAAGGTGACAGTATACAGATTAAACCCAATGTGATCATCTCAAATAATATGGCCAGATGAGAAGAACAAATTGACTCTCCAAGACTCGTAATAACAGGACGATTACCACATTTAAAAAAAAGGAGTAGAGAAGCGAGACCCTGAGCAGACAACATTCAGAAATGGACAAGAAAGATCTCTGCAGAAATACACATACTGCCACACGACGGACTAAATATGGAAACAAATAAAACACGTGAGGCTAGTTTCAAACTGTCTTCCACGAATTGTTAGAAATTCTCGCTTCACATTTTGCCACGTGTAATCCCGGGAAGGGTTAGGGTGTGTCTCTGAGGAGACAAAAGATGAGGCCTCCTGCTCTGTCTGGCATGTCGCAACAAGCGACCACAATGAGGTTGTGTATGTGCTGGCAGGCTCACCGTGTGAACTAAGTTGCTACACAAACTATCAATGTAAGAGCGACATGAATGTTTTAATGCATTCTTCCTTGAAAGACCATGTGTATTCTTATCCTCATGCTCCAAAAGGGTCCAAAAGAAAAAGATGAAGGAAGAGTTTTACTGAAATGCCAGTGTTTGCTTCTGTCACTGAAACTGGAGGAGTGAATTACCAGGGATCATAGATCAACTTCTTAACTCTGATGGAATGTAGGTCAGCTCCCAAAAGAAGATAGACTCACTCAGGAAAACATCAATCTGCGAGCTAGGTGCGGCCATGTTTTATTAACACTCAAAACAATGATGTTTATTTGTATAGCTTTGGCTTACATGTGAACTATGTTATCAGATAATGGGTGTAGTTATTCGCTCAATGGGAACTGGTCAGCTGGAAGGAATCGTTGTAAGATGATTGGGGTGAGGAACAGATGTGTTTGATCATGCTGAAACGGATATACACGGCCACCAAAAAATATAAACAATGTGTAAAAATGACAACTTTTATTTAAATGTTCTGCAGGAAGAGAGTGAAGTAAACGAGAGAGGAGTCAAGGGGGAGGGGAATGGATATTTATGTTTATTTGCCGCGTAGAACGACTGTAACTTTCAAAGAATAAAATAGGAAATAAATTGTTGAGGAGAGTGAAAGAAGAAGAGAAAAAGGAAAAGAAGACAAAATAATAAGAGCTCAAGGAGAAGAGAAAAAGAGAGCAATGATAAAGATTAAGAAGATGAATAAGAAGATTACAGGAGAAGAGGGGAAAAAAGAAAATGAGAACACGGAAATAAAGAAGGAAAATAGATAATGGTAATAAAACGAAGGAGAAAAAAGGCAATAAGTAAATGTGGAGAATGAGGAAAACATAAAAATATGCAAGATGAAGGCAGAAGAATTGTACGATAATGATGGCAGAAGAGAAATCACAGAAGAAGATAAAAGAATAGAAATAGGAGAAGAAAGAAGCAGAGGAAGAAGACGACGAGAAAGCGATAATGATGAAAAATGGGTTAATGGAAGAGAAGAAGAAGAAGAATCATGATTAGAGGACAATCTTCTAACCTTTTTTTTCTTTTGCACCGCTAAATTATCTGTGGTGAACAATAAACACATTACACCGTCTCATTCAAGACAACCTATAGATTACAGTCTGTATAGTATACACGCTCGTACAACCAGTAAAGCTAATAATGCCAAGAATGTGATGGAGGCATTCTCGTCCAATCTTTCAAGATTCCCGTCCAATATTTCCAGATTCCCGTTCAATCTTTCCAGATTCCCGTCCAATCTTTCCAGATTTATTTTCAGTGCCATCAGCACCTCATCTAACAGGAGAAGGGTTAGAAAAAGTTTAACGATTAACTTATGGGCTAAGCTGCATGCCAAAATAATCTGGTAGCGAAATTATGGGAGATCTCGAGATTCGAGATGAAAGGGTCATGGACTACAGTCTAAATGAACAGACAATGGGAGATAATTCATCTTAGTGAAAATGGAGCGTGGAAAATTTGGACCATAATATGAATGCAAATAAAAGTTAATTTAAACACACAAAAATAACAAAAGCGTTCCCTTCTTTAGATAGATGTTGACTTCTGCTTATAAAATCACGTTTTGATTTCCGAAACGAAGATTTACAACTGAAAGATTTTTCAATTCAAAACGTCTGAAATAATTTTTAAAACAATCTTCTTCTTCTTTGATCCTTAGCCGCCGACCGTCAAAGCAGTCAGTGGCCATCACGCCTAGTGCCGTCATGTAGGGCAACAACAAATTTATTCCACTTTGCTAGGTCGGTGGCCATCCTTCGTACAGTGCCCCAACTCTGGTTCATTCTTTGCATCTCAGCCTCCACAGTCCTCCGCCAGGTTGTTTTTGGTCGGCCTCTCTTTCGTTTTCCTTCAGGGGTTCAAAGCATAGCTGTTCTAGTGATGGCATTCGGGTCTCTTCTGAGGACATGGCCAACCCAGCTCCAGCGTCTGCCAGCTATGATGGTGTGCATGTCCTCTTGCTTGCTCCGAGTAAGCAGATCTTGGTTGGTGATGATATTCGGCCAAAAGATTTGGTGAATTTTTCTTAGGCATGTTGTGTGAAAAGAGGACAATTTCGACACTTCCTTCTCCGCACCATAGAGAAGCACAGAAAGCACACAGCTCTGATATAATCTTAATTTTGTGCTTGTGCTGTATTGAGAGGACTTCCAGATGTTGTTTAGGCTAAAAAAGGCTGTTCTTGCCTTATTCATTCTGATGTTGATGTCTTTGCCTGCCCCGCCGTCTGGTGTTACTATGCATCCTAGGTATGTGAAGGTGTCTGTCTGTACCAGTTGCTGATTCCTTACTGATATGGGCTCAGGGCTGCTCACATTGAGCGTCATGACCTCTGACTTCTTTAAATTGATGTTCAAGCCCACCTGCTGGCTAAAATTATTAAGTCTATCTGTTTTTTCCTGGATGTGTTGATGTGAATGTGCTAGTAGTGCAATGTCATCTGCATATTCCAGATCTTCCAATGTAGAAAATGTAGTCCATCTTATTCCTCTTGGACTGTCCTCTGTTGTCTGGCGCATCATCCAATCTATGACTGTTAAAAATAGAGTGGTTGATAAGGGGCATCCCTGTCGTACTCCTGTCTTCACCTCAAAGGTTAGGTTGCTCTTTAAAACAATAGCTGTTTATTAACCATCAGAAATCAGTCATTGCCCTCAAACCACCTGTAGAGCATATATCTTCCACAAGTTAACGTCAAGACTGTCTACCCTGTACCACCCATCCAAGTTTCGCCGTGTTTTCTGCATCACATTTTTCAGTTCCCTTCTCTATGTGTTTTTAGGAGTTTCCTCTATTTCTATTACCTTGCATGTTCGAGAAGAAGAACTGCCTTGCTATATTATCTCTTAGTCTCACGGATATTTATCTGGTTCTTTTATTCAGACCCACGCTGGTAATCTGTTCATACCTTTTCAGTACTTTCTATTCTGCGCAAACATCTATTTATGAACTTCTCCAAGGGGTCGACCGCACATGACGCCACGCAGTTTTGACCATTTTTAATTAACCCTTCCCGTCTTCCGTTTATCACATTTCGTCATAAAATCCCAGATCCCTTTCTTATGTGACATCACAAATTTCTTCCAACTCGCTAACAATTTGTGTCGTTGATCGCAGCGGACCATTGTCGTGATGGGGATAACTTGTTATTTGATTTATCCTTTTAAAATCTTATTTTAATCAACAGTACAGTTTATTTAGTTCTGAATTTTGTTTTTTAAGGTTTGATTTACATTATATTTGAAAAAGAGAAATACATAATTAAGAACAGTTTAAACCAGTTACCGTTTATAACAAGTGTTGATATTTCAGGTGACGGTTATAACAATTGTTGATATTTCATTTGAGTGTTATAACAATTGTTGATATTTCAGTTGAGAGTTATAACAATAATATAAGCCGCGCACGATAGAGTTGTTAATTATTGTAATTGAAAGTAGACTATAAGGATGGAGGTTATAACATTTTGGTTTCGACATCATTTATGAAAGAAGCGTCATTCACTCGAATTTTCCGTGTGATGCCATATCCCTTCCTATCGTCACACTTTGTCACACAATTTTGACCTCCCCTCCGCCTTCTCCTTTAGCTTTTCATTGCGTGATATCATATGTGACCCATAATTTCTTGGTTGTGATTTGTGACCTAAAACACTATACTAGAAAATTACTGCCCGAATACTTGAAGTAGACATTACAGTTAACAGTCCAGCTTTGACGTTACAGAAAGTCTACAAGAAAAGGGCCTACGTTTTCATAATCACGAGATTACCAGTAACATTGAAGATACCTTTAAAAATTGTTACTAATTCGTCCTGGGGCTGAGCAATTAGTGGAATATGGAAAAACAGATCAACACAACCCAGTATAAATAAAGCACAAGCGATGGAATTATTCATGCAAACGATATTTCAAACTGTGTATTCAACAAGAAACCATCAAGATGCCAACGAGTCATTCCATGCGCCATTCTATTTGTTATTAAAAAATAAATAAAACGGGGGAAATTATTATCAACGAACAGCTAAATCCTGTTTTAAATTCATAACCGCAAGCTTGATTTTTCACATTTTGGTCTCCCTTTTTTTAACTGTATTTCTCCCTCACATTTTATAAACATCAAAATGTGATTAAAGAATTACCTTTTCGTGTTCTTACAGAAGATTAGACGCCAACAGAAATACAGTAAGCTGAAAACGTGCCTTCTGTTGCATCTCTATTATTGCTAGTTAGAAGAGCAAGGTGAAGACTGAGGCAAGAGAGAGTGAGGCTCACGCACATAATTCTGCTATAGCTGTACCAGAAAGACACCGGGAATGAGTGCCGTTTTATCGCTTACCTACTTTTCCCCTTTAAAGTAAAGGTAGAATTACGTTTTGCAGACGTGTGTTACCTGCTGCCACAGTTGAAAGAACAAAAACAAAATGAAGCGAGAAACTTTCTGTATAAAGCAGAGAAAATGAGTGCAACAGAAAAGAAACCAGGGTTGTACAACATACATATATATATAAACATGCAAATATCTCATCTGATTCATTAGCACAATTTAACGTGGTTTAAAAAGAAAAACAAGGAAACTCACCTGGACACTGATATCTGGACTTCCGTACACAGGATGAGAGCTGAATGACATGAAAAACGCCTTTCCAGTATAGGCAGCCACTTCTGGAATCTCCTGGCCGTGCCCCAGTACTGATGTCAATTTCGACAAGTAAAGCACAACTCCAACAACCAAATATCTTGCAACGGAAAGGATGACAACTCTTGTGGTTGCTATGGAGATAGAACTCTCTCTGGATAAATCTGAGGCAGGACTCATCTTTCTCATTCTAGGTGTTTACGCGTGCTTGTAAGAACACGAAGCAGATGTTGAAGCTTTTGTTGCACGTGAAACTTGTTTAGTCACATGATTAGTCACGTGATTGCCGTTTCCTAATGTCATTGATAAAATTGTTTGAAACGCTACAGGCAGTAGTAATGTAAACGTCTTGAAGACCTTTAGATAACCATTGTCTGAAAAAACACAAATATAAAACCACGTTGTAAGTTGAACGACGGGAAATATTAAATCAAAGCAGTTTTGTGAAGACACTCTCAAAGCAATATTATGAAAACACGTATAAACCGACTGTTACGTTATGCATTTTACTGCGTAAACGAGACAGTGTTTATTATTAGGCGTTTGGCGCACTAAAATGTACCGGTGATACACGAGACGCATGAATGTTGTTGGATGACGTGTGTCGGAGAAGGGGAGGTCCGGCCGTGGAGGCCTGAGGGCCGGAACACCCCTTCCCCAACACACGTCATCTAACAACATTCATGCGTCTCGTTTATCACCGGTACACGAGTTCACGTAACACCGACATCTTAGGCACATGTTTGTCTTGTATCTGTAGTCACGTTATTCATTTATTCGTTACCTTTTAGCTACCTACGGAGCACACACCTTCGACAAAATCACACCGTCTTCCTGTACTGTGCCATCGCTTCACGTTCTTTCCATGTCGTCTTTATCACATCATGTATATCTCAGGTTCCCGTCACCATGTGTAATTTGGTTTTCCTTAAGCTCATTTGCTCTGAGGACCCAGGACAAGGACTGTCTGGTAAGGCTGTCAACAGGTTTCCTCAATGTGTGTCCTATCTAAAGCTAGTGCTTTCTTCTCACCTCCTGTTCAACTTGGATTTGTCTGATTCTTGTCATCACTTCTATATTGGTGATCTTCTCATCACGTCTATATTGGTGATCTTGTCATCACTTCTATATTGGTGATCTTCTCATCACGTCTATATTGGTGATCTTGTCATCACTTCTATATTGGTGATCTTGTCATCACTTCTATATTGGTGATCTTGTCATCACTTACTTATTGGTGATCTTGTCATCACATCTATATTGGTGATCTTGTCATCACTTCTATATTGGTGATCTTGTCATCACTTCTATATTGGTGATCTTGTCATCACTTCTATATTGGTGATCTTGTCATCACTTACTTATTGGTGATCTTGTCATCACTTCTATATTGGTGATCTTGTCATCACTTCTATATTGGTGATCTTCTCATCACGTCTATATTGGTGATCTTGTCATCACTTCTATATTGGTGATCTTGTCATCACGTCTATATTGGTGATCTTGTCATCACGTCTATATTGGTGATCTTGTCATCACTTCTATATTGGTGATCTTGTCATCACTTCTATATTGGTGATCTTGTCATCACTTCTACATTGGTGATCTTGTCATCACTTCTATATTTGTGATCTTGTCATCACTTACTTATTGGTGATCTTGTCATCACGTCTATATTGGTGATCTTTTCATCACTTCTATATTGGTGATCTTGTCATCACTTCTATATTGTGATCTTGTCATCACTTCTATATTGGTGATCTAGTCATCACTTCTATATTGGTGATCTTGTCATCACTTCTATATTGGTGATCTTCTCATCACTTCTATATTGGTGATCTTCTCATCACGTCTATATTGGTGATCTTGTCATCACTTCTATATTGGTGATCTTGTCATCACTTCTATATTGGTGATCTTGTCATCACGTCTATATTGGTGATCTTGTCATCACGTCTATATTGGTGATCTTGCCATCACTTCTATATTGGTGATCTTGTCATCACGTCTATATTGGTGATCTTGTCATCACTTCTACATTGGTGATCTTGTCATCACTTCTATATTTGTGATCTTGTCATCACTTACTTATTGGTGATCTTGTCATCACGTCTATATTGGTGATCTTGTCATCACTTCTATATTGGTGATCTTGTCATCACTTCTATATTGGTGATCTTGTCATCACTTCTATATTGGTGATCTTGTCATCACTTCTATATTGGTGATCTTTTCATCACTTCTATATTGGTGATCTTGTCATCACTTCTATATTGGTGATCTTGTCATCACTTCTATATTGGTGATCTTGTCATCACTTCAATATTGGTGATCTTGTCAGTCCACTTCTATATTGGTGATCTTGTCATCACTTCTATATTGGTGATCTTGTCATCACTTCAATATTGGTGATCTTGTCAGTCCACTTCAATACTGGTGATCTTGTCAGTCCACTTCTATATTGGTGATCTTGTCATCACTTCTATATTGGTGATCTTGTAATACCATTTCTATCTTTCTGATCTACGCAAACACTCATTCATGACAGTTTGTTACTTCTTGATTTTCGTTTCTTTTTTCCTGTATGTATCAAAGCCATACAATAAACTGCCTTACTATTTGAGTTGAAGATTCTAATTTGTGGTCGTGTTATGGTAATAATACATAATTATATGTATAGCAGCTGTTTGTCCGGCTATGTAGTTTGTAGGTTCTCTCAAAGAACGTGGAGGTTCATGAAATAAACATCAAAATACTGAACAAGATCGTTCCTCGAATGTGACAAAGAATTTTACACATTGATGATGACAATGATATGGCTTATTAAAATATTAACAATATCGCCCTTTAACCTTCCATTCATGTGACCAAAAACATCTATGCAATATTACACTTATTGCAGGATTTATTTCTCACTACACTCTATACATTATGTCGCTACTTCAAAAGCCATTCAAACTATTCAGATGTAACGTACTCTTCTTAATTTTTTAAGAACAAAAACATCACTTTGAACTGTATGCATCCACTACTCATTGGTCACATCTTTAGTTCTTAAACTATCTTAACAACTAGCACCATGACAATTATCCACGTAGCCGCACTTCACACCAACCTGCTTTCACTTCACTGTCAAGTAGGCTAGACTAAACAATCTTGTGAAAAACAGAGCAGGTCTGTTTTATACATCTTCTTTGAGTTGGCGCATTTCCCTTGGAATAACCCGATATAGTTACAAGAAGACGCTATTCCCATGACAACGTGTGTGAAGGTGCTGAGAATTACAACATATAGCAAAAAGGTTTGGGAAAGAAAAAAACTGATTATTTTTCTTCACTAACGTTTCTAATACACATTTTCAGCACACACAAAAATTAATACAATACACTGCACAGGATTGTTGTGTATTGTACGTTATTTTACTGTAATATATTGATCAGTAATGTATTGTGCGTTATTTTACTGTAATATATTGCATGAGTAATTTATTTGCGCCTCGTGTAGTTCGCGTGGGGTCTGTGAAGAGACAAAGCAACAATATGACAACTGCACCCTCAGTTATGTGGTACATGTGGTACAATGTGACTATTATGAGGTTGTGCATGAGCCTGGTAACCTCATCATGTAAGACCAAATTGCCACAGAAATCACTGTTGCAGGAGCAAGTGAATGTTTGGTGCAGGTTTCCTGTAAGACGACCAGCTGCAGTCGTGGTTCCATGCTCTGTAAGGAGTGCAAAGAAAAACGATGGTAGATGTACTGCACAAAATATTTAGTCTCGTTCAGATGGGAGGCATTATTTATTCGTGTGAGCTTCAGGGTCTGGTCTACTTCATAGAACAAACAATTAATCAACTGTCTCGTTGACAGACAAGTCACAATGTGAGAGCGGTTGTAGCGTGAATTGGGTTCAAACAATATCAGCATTAAGTCTGTTCTGTATAGTTTCTGGGGGTCTCTGAAGAAACACAGAGAGAATATGACCACTGAACCCTAAGGTATGTGGTGTAAGGCAACTAATATTAGGTTATGCATGCGGCTGGCAACCTCATAATGCAGAAACCACCGCTACTGGAGCGCGTGAATGCTTGGTGCAGGCTTCCTGTAAGGGTAAC